>MU225023.1:285036-303024 GCA_018584345.1 Thuja plicata | reverse complement strand
GATCTTTGGGCGCTGACAATAGAACTTGTGCATATCCTTCTAGCACATGTTCTTCCACTTCATAACCAAGAGGATGAATCCATTTGGTTCTAGGTTCAACTACCTCCATGCATGTGCAATCTGTTTCCACCATGAAACATATGGTATCTTTGTATTTTTCAACTATCTTCTCAGATAGTCTGAACCTATTCTACATTTTGATCCTGAATGTATTTATATCCATATCCATGGCATCCCTTGCACTGCTCTCTAATGTGACCTTGAGTGATATCTGAGACATTGTGGGTTTGCTCCTATCTAGGTAAAGGTTTGCAGCCTTTCCAACTATATGGAAATACAAGTAGATGATCAGAGATCCAAACCTAAATGTCTTGCTCCTGTCATGTTTGATGATTTGGATGTTGTCAATCAATTGACCGCACAAGATCTCACATAAGTTGTATTGAGTGTTGTCCTTCACCATTCTTATAGCTACTAGGACTATTGTTGCAGAGACACTATTCAACCTGATTGCTTTCTAAAACTTATATATGAGTATCATTGTCAGAAGTTTTATGTCATCTTCTTTGATAGTGTCAACTGTCATTCTGCACTTGTCACTTCTGGACAGACAAACTTGTTCAATCTTCTTTTTGACATCCTTGCCAGTGGGAAAGAGTGGTCCAGTGTTGGGAAGTCTAGTTAATTCATGAATTAGGTCTGTGGTGATATGTACAGGGACCTCACCAATCTAGTAAAGATCATCATGCATTCTGTTCAACAAAATCTTTACCCATTCGGGCTCATCAAACTCATGTGCATTAGAATACTCGAAGATAGGGTTATCAATCAAGTGTGTGAATTCATCTTTGAATGTGTATTCAGGTTTCATCATGGATGCCATATGAGTAGCTATTTTAATATCTCCTATTGTTTCCTTCTTACAGTATATGTACGTGCGGATATCTTCCATGTGAACAACACCTAGCGGGGTTTTGGAGAAAGCCCCTTCCACATCATTCAGTATGGATTTCAATGGATGCCTTTTTAACACAAATCTCTTCCTCTCTACTATATCAAACACAACTAGAGTCACCATACTTACTTGGAATTAGCTTAAGTAGGGTTTCACAAAATTCCAAAATAGCGTGACTGCTGGGGTTCTATTTCAAACTTTTTTTCCGTTCGGTCAACTGCCAAATTTGTTATCCCTTCGTGCCTTGATGTCCAGTGCTTCAATGCTCTCCAAATTTTGTTTTATTTGAATGAAAGTGTGAAGATGATCCAATAATTTCTTTCTTTTTATACAATCTACCGCATTTAATGTTTACAACCGTACGCAAATTACCCACTGATTTTGAAACTTTGATCCTGATGCATTTTAGACAATGCGTGAATGCACATAGCAATATAATGTTCTTGTAAGCATGATTTCATAGGCGCATACTCAGAGGTGAGTATACCAACTGCATAGGGGTCTTGAGCTAGAATAGCTCCCCCTAAGAACAAGAAGGTCTATTCAGGCAGAAGTAGAGGGTGCGTCCACTGTGGATGCATCAACTACTTTTTCAACATCTTTGTCCTTCTTTACTTCAACCCAAATTTTTCTTGAGTCTTCATTTGCTTGAACAAACTTAACTTCTCCTTTCTCTTCAAATAGTGATTTCTTAGGTTCATCTTGCTTCTGAGTTTTGGATCTACAAAAATTTGAGATGTGTCTTGCCTTTCCACATGTGTGACAAATGATAGGAGGTCTAATTCTTTTGTTCATCATGTTGCATTGCTTTGTTGTGTGTCTATTGTAGTTACATATCTGACATGTAGTGTTCTACAAATTCCTTTGAGGTTGATTTCTCTGATTGTTTTGATTTATTCTTCTTTGATTCTGCTATGACTGAGTTCTGCAATGTATAGCCCTGTGACCAAATTTATTACAAGAGAAACAATAGCCATTGAAGGGTCTTGCCTTTTTTCAATCTATTGCCAAATGACCATGTTTTTTGCATGCATAACAAGTTCTATTAACTTGCTTGATTTCCCTTTTTGGTAGATCTACTTTAATCTCTTCAACATTTTCAACTTTCCTTGCTTCTGAAGGTGCTTCATGAGGTTTCCCTCTTTCCTGTAATGAAATGACTTCAGTTTGTGTTATATTGAATCCAAGACCAGTAGTGTCACCTTTTTTCTTTTGTGCATTGATCTGAGATTGAAGTGAATCAGAACTTGTGTGAATTTTATCAATCTTATCCTTTGCTTCTGTTAATTCAGATTCCAACTTCTTTTTTATGTTTTCCAATTCTAGAACTTTCATGTTTTCTTTTAAAAGTTCATCATCTAGTTGCTTGCTTTCTTTGATCTTTTCTTCAATAGCAATTTGGTTGTCTGTAAGCTGTTCATCCAGATTCTCAACTTTATCCTTCAGAGACATATTCTCTTCATTGAGATTTTTGATCATTTTCCCTAAGTGACTTGTAGAACAATCTTTCAAATCTTTTCTAAGTTTCTTGATAAGCATTTGTGAGCCATCAACTTTCAGTCTAAGTTCTTCATTTTCTTTTTTAGATCTATCAAGATCTTCAAGAGCTACTTCAAGATTCTTTTTCAAATGTTTTTCTTCTGCTGAGTCCATGATCTCCTCAAGTGGTTAAACTTATTTGCTGAGGACCAGAGCTCTGATACCAATTGTTAGAAACACTGAGAGGGGGGGGTGAATTAGTGTTTCTCTATTAATTACTTTTTAGCAACTTAAGCATAAATCAAACATAATAGAATGAAGCTTAACATAAAAACTCATAACACATGATATTATTATGGGGAAACCTTGATCAGAGGAAAACCCCAGTGGGAATTAGTACCCACAAATATTGTACTAAGTATAATGAACTTGTGAGAGTTCCTTTGCCCTGTTAGAAGCAGTCTTTAAAATATGAGTACAATGACCTGGTTAAAGGTCAGACCCTATTAGGAGTCTTTTACAAAACCCTGTTAAAGGTATATGGCTCACTGCCCAATAAGATGAAGGAAACAACCTTCTGAAAGATGATATGCACTATATCAAAATGAACTGCTATGATGACACTATTGTCTGATCAGTTCTGTGTATGTGTGAATGCTCTTACTCTCTTAAAGAGCTATATCATATACTGAATTCATAGTACTATCCCTCTATATCTTCCTCTTACATTATAATTGACATTCCTTTCATATCTTTACATTACATACTTATATATGCAAATCTGAATAGGCCTGACCCAAAACAAAACACTAGTCGGCCCTAAAACTAAATATACAATGCTTCTGAAGAAGTCAGCTTAAAGCGTGTTTAGTACAATGTTAATTACATCATTACAAACATATAACAAAAGGTTCTTAGCCATTACATCACAAAATAACACACGCTGATCAAATCACTTAGTCAGCTTCCATGCTCTGTCCCCTGGATTGCTGGTTTATTGATCTGCTTGTAACTTTTCCATATTGTAGATCCGTACTATGCATGTCTGGATGTAGCACGTAAACATATCATACAACTTACATCTGAATGCACATAAGTTGATTTGATCTCTCGCATGTGTGCTAATCACTGAGTATCTCTGTCTGCCCTATTTTTCTTACTTAATCATTTTGTCTTTCATGACATAAACTAAACATGACTTTGTGTCCATGATGACAACACAAAATGAGTCATGCATCCTCTGGTAGTCAAATTTCCAACACTATCATCATCCTTAGTTTCCTAGGTGCATCCTTGGATACATATTGCATCTCATATTCCTTTAGGATAATCATTTCATGCCACCTATCACACAAGCCACTAAGAAGAGGAAGAACATGGATCTTAATCTTGCCACTAGCTCATCTAATCTTACAACTGAAAATACCAACACCATGGTCACTTATGTGCCTCAGCCCAATGATCAAATTGAACATATCTGGGTAGACACTATTGAAACTACCACTCTAAGTATCATGGAAACATTTATCAACCATCCAATGCTTGTCCACATGGTAAACACCATGAGTGGACGTAACAACTACTAGGTACTCTTGG
Organism: Thuja plicata; assembly: GCA_018584345.1. NCBI lineage: Eukaryota > Viridiplantae > Streptophyta > Pinopsida > Cupressales > Cupressaceae > Thuja > Thuja plicata. Next base: position 298,994 of record MU225023.1, on the reverse strand, counting down.
ACATCCAACAACAAGGACTTCAACTTCCACCTTGGATTATACCCACACTTCTCACATGAACTATGGAACTTTTAGGGGAATGTCCTTATCCCACTAGAAATGAAGTTTTTGATCCACTTCAACAAGCCCTACAAGTGGGAACTCTTCTCGTGCAAGTAGTTCATCCCTCCATTCCACCTTCCATCATGCATACAACACCTTCATCTACCTCAAGAGCCCTACCTCCTGATGCCACATCAGTAGCACAATCAATACCCCCTATCACTATGCAAGCACCTCTGCAAAGCACAGTCACTCCTCTTTCACAAGAAATCCCAACATTCATTGCAAACTTTCCACCACCACCAGTTAGCACACAACAAACCACCATTCCACCTATTCCTACTCAGCCTAGTCAAAGTGCAACAACCAGTTCATAGCATCAAAGCACCCAAGTCTCCATGCCTATTCTGCCTTTCTTCACCATAGGCATGCCACCTACCAACGCCTATAACCAACCCTTATTTCCACAAGGGTCCACTTTTCCCGCTCCACCAACAACACAATCACAACAAATGCCAGTAGTTCCACCTCAAATGTTATTCAACCCAAATCCCCCCACATTGTAGCCATCCACAAATCCCTTGACTATACCCCAAATTCCCATCTAACCTATACAGAAATAGCAACAACAACCTATCCAACAGCAGCAACATCAACCTATCCAACATCAGCAACAACAACCTATCCAACAACAACCTATCCAACAGCAGCAAATCACCAACCCATTCACATCCCAAGTGCAACAACACCCAATCAACCCCTTCACAGCTGCACAACCCACTATCCAACCTACATAGCAACCACAACCACAAATGCAGGGGGAAAATCCCCTCATGGCACAACCACTTCAACAGTTTGCTAATCCTTTTATCCAACCCATGCAACAACAACAAACTTATTCTGCCAATTACATAGCCATTCCATCTTCCGCTGCCTCAAAAACAATTCCCCCTCCACAACAAATTCTCACTAGGGTCATTCCTCCACAAAACACTTATCTTCCATCCTATGCAGGTGTACAGTAGGTTCATCCTACCTATTTGATGCCGCAATAAATACAAGCATATTTCCAACAGTTGCAACAATCTTATCAAATGTCAACACCTCCTCCACTGCAGTATTCCACTCAACCACAACTTCCACCACAACAACCCATATATGTTGACTAGAAATCACCCTACCAAACACCATAATATCCCCCATAGAATCCTCCATTTTCACCATTTGATCCATATCATGTTCAAGGAAATACTGCAGTCACGATCAACAATCCTCCCGCACAAATTAATCATGAATGGGAGGAAATGAAGAATGCTCTCAAGGAGCTAAAAGCTGGGATAGAAGCCAAAATGTTCAAGTTTGAAGAGGTATGCCCTTATCCATTTGATCGATCCATCACTGCTATACCCTTCCCCAAGAACTTTGAGACCCTAAAATTTGATAAATATCAGGGGAAGGGTGATCCTGTAGGTCATGTGAAAGAATTCTACATGGCTTGTCAAGAAGTAGCCTATAGTGATAACTTCCTCATGAGACTATATCCCAAAAGCTTGGGAGGCATCACTCTTGAATGGTTCTACAAAATCCCTTATAGCATAGTCTCTACTTTTGTGGAATTATCTAAAAAGTTTGTGGCCCAATACGCACATAATGTTGAAAATGAACTCTCACTCCTTGACCTATGCAATTCCAAACAAAAGGGAGGAGAAAGCCTGGCCAATTATCTTTAGTGCTGGCAAGGTCTTACTACAAGGTTGTCTTACCAACCCCCGGAGCAACATCTTATCAAAATCTTCATTAACAACCTTCATCCAAAGCTTACCTATCACATGCGCATGAACTATACACAAACTTATCACGACATCAGAATCAAGGGTATGGACCTTGAACGAGGTCTCTTAGAAGAAGGTACCATTAATCACTACAAAGAATCCTAGCCTAACAAACATAACAATGATCAATCATGATATTGGAACAAGAACAAAAATGTGGTAACAGATGGAGCCACTGACACCAAGCACATTCAAGTTGTGGTAGTTAGTCCTAATGCACCTACCCAGACTTATCAGCAAGCACCACCAATGTACCCTCAACCTCCTCCCATGTATCAATAGCCCAATCCCTTGTATCCTCAACCAGTATATCAACAAAATATGCACCCTCAAGGTGCCCCTATCTATCCCCCTCTAGGGATATCATATCAACACAATTATCAGGGTCCTGTGAATCAGACAAATGCTATATCAGTCCCGCAAGGAAAACAAAGACCTCGCACCTTGAATGCACCACAACACATGTTTACCCCTTTAGGTGAACCTATAGAAGTCATCTTCCACAAGCTAGTCCAAGCTAACCAAGTCGTGTAACCTAAAACACAGCCATTTGATGACTCAACACCTAAGTCCGCCTGGTATAAAGACAACAAATACTATGAATGCCATCATGTTAAGGGACACACCACTCTTAAATGCATGAAGCTGAAACACTATATCCAGGATCTCATTGACCGCAAGGAAATTGAAGTGGATTCTCCTGCCCAATCATCGCCAAATGTAGGCCTTAAAATTTATCAAAATACATTCCCTAAACACACTTTTGGTACAGGTACAGGCAATCCTACTCAATCCTCTAATTAGGGAAAGGGTAAACAAGTAGAAAATGCCGACAGAAAAGATTATACCAATGCCTATATCAACTACGATAATCTCATCGGCTGCATATCCCAAGTCCAATCCTCCGTCAATTTCATCCATGTCAAGGGTGTCAATAATCAACGCACAATAACCACTCGTAGAGGTAGGATAATAGTTGTAGGTGCTGGTCCCACCCCATCTGCTGGGACCCAATACAACATTTTGGAACACTTAGGGAATACTCTAGCCCAAATTTCCATCCTGGATCTTCTCTGCACATCACCCACTTATCAAGAGATCCTCAATAAAGCCTTGCAATAATCCCGTGTTCCTAGCGACATCAACCCCACTAAATTTCAAAACCTTGTCGGACACCTATCTACATCTTGTGGGGTCTCCTTTAGACCAACAGACGTACCCTCCAAAGAAATTTTTCATAATATCCCACTCCATATTGCTGTCATGGTTAAATATTTTTTCATCAAATGGATCATGACAAATAATGGATTGGCCCTAAATCTGTGCACTCTTAAATTCATAAAATAGTTGGGTTGCACTGAGGCTGATTTAACAAATGATGTCATCACAATAAAAGCATATGACAATCTGGAGCGTACTTTTGAAGGCACCATATCATTTCCCATTCAAGTGGGCCTAGTTATCCAGAAGACATTATGTCATGTTGTTGATCTTGACCTTCCCTTCAACATTCTCATTGGATGCCCATGGATTCATTCTATGCAAGCTGTCCCATCCACCTACCATCAGTGCATCAAATTCCCATATAAAGGCACTGAGATCACCATCCATGCAGATCCCAAGCCCTTCGCATACTACAATTTGGAGACATCCTTTCCACATTCCAATCACTATCTTGGGATTGATATTGGCACCTTGGTCACCAGCTCATCTCGAACCCATTTAGACCCAGAAACAATCCTCTCCTCCACCTTTTCCATAGTCAAGATCAACAACAAAGGTTGTGGTGAGTACACTTTATCTGATGCCTTTGTAGTTGGAGCATTTCCAATTGATCCTCACACTCAAGGTTGCCAGCCTAATCTAAGAAAAATAGCATCAGAGGCAACCAAGGCACTACAATTTGGTTCTACAACTTTTATATCAAAAGGTACTTTGATTGGCCAGGAAATGGCACCAAACTTCAACCAAAGTCTATATAAAGATCGACCACCCAAAGACATAAGTCGCCTCAATTACTTCAGAGATAAGTACCCCACAATGCACAAACTGGTGATAGAAAAATGGAATTACCAAGGAGGTGGCCTTGGTTATGAAGAGAAAGGAATGAAAGATCCTATTATACCTACCCGACTAGAAAAGAAGCTAGGCCTTAGTATGGGCTCTGACACGAATGGGGGTACCAATGAGTTCATCGACTATTCCTCTTGTCCATCCCTGGGCGAAATCTCTGACATCAAAGATATCCCAAAAGAGAAAGTTGTGAGAGATTATGATGATGTTTTTGACGATGAAACCTTCCTGGGCAATGTTTTCCTACAACAAATTTCCATCCTCTTCATTAACCTTCCCCTCTGCCATCCTAAACTCATATACTGGGACCAACCAAGTGTCATACATGTTGACGAGTTCCAAAGTGAGGATGTGCTCCTAAGCTTTATGGGAGTGATCAAGAAAAGCAGTGACTAGGGGAAAGACTCAGAATTTGTCTACAAACTGGACCCAAAGGCATACTTTGGGGAAGAAAAGAACTTTAGCCGCAAAAATGACACAGAAAACAAAAATAAAAAAGAGAAAAATTGATCCCCTAGCGAAAACCCCTCTAGTGCGCTATCTAATCATAAAAAAGTAAAAATAAAGGGTGTATCCCCTGGTGAAAACCTCTCTAAGGTGCCAGAGGATGAAGATTCTCCTCTTCCTCTTATCTAAGATTACAGGCCTGAACAATCATCAATTCTCATTAAAGAAGAAAAACATATCAACCTAGGTACCAAACAAAATCCCACCATCACATACATAGCAGCGTCTCTGATTGAAGGAGAAGAAAGTGATCTTGTCACTTTATTAAAGGAATCCATCAACAATTTTGCATTGTCTTACTCCCATATGCTGGGGTTAGATCCCAACTTGGTGGTTCACCATTTAGCAGTGGACCCAAACATCAAACCTATTAAGCAAAAGCTCATAAAGATGCACCCTAAAGTGGCACTATTTGTCAAAGTGGAGCTATAAAAATTACTCCACGCTAAGATCATCCGCCCCATTGACTATTCTGTCTGGATTTCTAATATGGTGCCCATCTCTAAGCCTGATAAATCAATCAGGATATGTACAGATTTTAGAGATCTCAATAAGGCATGTCCCAAGGATGATTTCCCCTTGCCAAACATAGACATGATTATAGATCTCACAACAGGACATGAGATGTTGTCACTCATTGATGGTTTTTCTGAATATAATCAGCTCCACATTGTAGAAGAAGATCAGCATAAGACAACATTCACAACCCCTTGGGGCACCTTCTTCTATAACATGATGCCTTTTGGCTTAAAGAATGCTAGGGTAACCTATTAAAGAGCCATGACTATCATTTTTCATGACATGATTCACAAGATCCTTGAATACTATGTGGATGATATCTTGGCAAAATTAGTAAAAAGGGAAGATCACCTAAATGTTCTGGAATGCATCTTTGACAGAATCGGACACTACTGCTTAATGCTCAACCCTAAGAAATGTGTCTTTGGAGTCACATCAGGAAAACTCCTAGGGTTTATTGTATCCAAACGAGGCATTAAAATTGATCCAAAGAAAGTACAAGCTATCATAGAGATGCCTCCACCAAAAACACTCTGACAGCTATACATCCTCCAAGGAAAGCTACAATTTGTGCTCCATTTCATCTCTCAACTAGCAAACAAGTGCCAACCATTCACTCATCTCCTATGAAAAGACAACACATTTAAGTGGGATCCTCAATGTCAGAAAAGTTTTGATAAAATCAAAGAATACTTGACTAATCCACCCATCTTGGTACCACCTGTACCTGGTTGACCACTCATCCTATACATTTCGGCTACTACTACAGCACTGGGGGTACTCCTTGCTCAATTAAATGATGAAGGCAAAGAAAGAGCTATTTATTATATTAGTCAAAATTTAGTGGGTTATGAGCTTAATTACTCTCCTATGAAAAAGCATGTCTGGCAGTGGTCTTCACCACTCAAAAACTTTGCCACTACATGCTTAGTCACACAACCAAGCTCATTTCAAAGGTGGATCCTCTCAAGTACCTACTCTCTAGGAATACACTTATAGGTCGAATGGAAAAATGGGTTATGTTGCTAAGTGAATTTGATATTCAATATGTTGATAGAAAAGCCATTAAAGGGCAATTCATTGCCGATCAGCTAGCCAAAGCACCATTGGTAGATGCATATCCTTTGGTCACAAAATTTATAAATGAGCATTTGTACATGATAGAACAACAACCAACATGGAAAATCTACTTTGATGGGTCCTACATAGCTCATGGCGCAGGGGCGAGAATAATTTTTGTCACACCTCAAGGTGAATACATTCCCATGTCATTCAAATTGGGATTTCCCTACATAAACAACATTGTAGAATATGAAGAACTAATTGTAGGACTCTGCATGGCCATAGAATGGAACATCACAGATATCCAGGTCTTTGGCGACTCCCAACTCATCATCAAACAAGTATTGGATGAGTATCAAACCAAAGATGACAAATTGATGCCATATAAGTAGATGGTTGACAAGCTAAAAGAACATTTCCTCTACTTGCACATAACACAAGTACCACACTGGAAGAACAAAGCTACTGATGCAATGGCTAGAATTGGCTCCCTTCTCAAGATTCCCCATGAGTCTACACAATACAAATTCTTAGTTGAGCAACTACATGCTCCCGCTTATGAGAATGATGAATCAAATTGCGTATGTGTCTTGGTTGGTCCCCAATCCCTGTGGTACCACAATATCCAAGCTTATCTACAAAATGGTATCATATCTCCTCATCTCACTGCAAACCAATGCCAAAAATTTATCTGTAGAGCTTCCCGTTACACCCTCGTAGCCAATACCCTTCATCGTCGAGGTTATCACAATGTGCTCTCTAAATGTCTAGATGAAAACAAAGCCACCCAGGCTTTATAAGAGGTACATGCTAGAATCTACGGTGTACACATGAGTGGCATGGTCCTAGCTAAGAAACTTCTACGTACAGGGTACTATTGGCCTACAATGGAACATGATGCTTGTGAGTTCATCAAAAAGTGCCTACCTTGTGAACAACATGCTAATTTGATTCATTCTCCTACTCAGGACCTCAAACCTATTGCACCTCCTTGGCCCTTCTCTTGTTGGGGTTTTGACCTCATTGGTAAGATTACTCCCCTCTCTTCTGAAGGCCATAAGTACATAATCACAGCTACGGAGTACTTTACAAAGTGGGTCAAAGCAATTCCGCTCACACTCACTACTGGTGTCCAGATATCCAAATTCATCCTTTATCACATCGTCTGCCACTTTAGCATACCCTCCATCATCTTCACAGATTATGGTACACCATTTTAAAATCAACACGTCAGTGATCTCTATGCTCGCCTCCATATCCATCACCGTTTCTCTAGTCTATATTTCCCACAAGGTAACGACTAAGCTGAGGCAACTAATAAAACCATCCTCAAAATCCTCAAGAAAGTTGTCAATGATACTGGTTGTGACTGGCATCTCCAGATCAATCCTGCCCATTGGGCATATCACACTTCCTACCATTCTCCTACTGGCACTACTCCCTACTCCCTAGTCTATGATGCTGAAGCAGTCGTACCAATTGAGGTTGAACTACCCTCCCTCTGAGTATCACTAAGAGGCATGATTGATGATGAAGATTACCGGGTAGCATGACTCACACAACTGGATCTCCTAGATGAAAAGCATCAGCAAGCTTATGATCACTTGATTGTTTACCAGAATAGACTCAAGCGGAACTATAACAAGAAGGTCCACCCATGCCAGTTCCAGGTAGGGGACCTTGCGCTAAAAGAAAATCAAAAAGTGGGTATTGATTGGGAAAAGAAAGGCAAGTTTGAAGTCACCTAGCAAGGCCCATATGTTGTCACTGCATGCTTCGGTTCTGGGGCATATCAACTCTTCACTCTTGAAGGAGAACCATTCAATGATCCTATCAACATCATTCATCTTAGGCGCTTCTATTCCTGATGGCTGGTCATTCATTCCAGTTATCTGAGAAAATCCACAAAAAAGTATAAAAAGTCCTAAAAAAGCACAAAAACAATGTAAAATAGTCCTGAAAAAATCTCAAAAAAGAAAAAAAATGAAGCTGAAAAAATGGTTGTCCCAGTGAAAACCTGGTAAACAGGCACTTGGGCAATGTCAAAAAAATAAATTTTTTTTTAAAAAAGATCCAAAGAAATCAAACAGAAAAATAAAGAGAAAAAATTTTGTCCAATGGTGAAAACTTGGCAATCAAGCACCTTGGACAAGTATGGTTAATGAAAACTTGGAAATAGGAATCACACATAATGGACCATTCCATTATCTATCAAAATCTCATTTCCGTCCATTACCAGCACCATCTCCGCATTCCCTATATTCCCTAGGTGTTCGCATATCATAGGCACTAGTCCACAATGATCTCCCTATCTCATATCCTAAGCTTTTGTACATAGAATCCTATATATTATTATCCATGTTTTGTACTATCCCAAGGTCCTAAGCATCAGTCCTATATATTTCTCGTGTCTTGAGTTTCTCCTTGCAAGATCCTACGTTGGTTCTATAGTTTTCTTGTCATGCGCATTTGATCAATCAACTTGGTAAGTCCCATCTTTCTGGAAGTGAGTCATGAGGATGTATCCTTCCTCTTATCCACTTAAATCTAGATCATCATCATATTTGGGTTCTTGTAGGATGTATCTTTCCTCTTGAACTAATCAATCAACACATGCAACTATCACGCACATCAAGACAGGTAACATGATCCAATCGAATCTCGACAGCAACCTTGTACATAATCACTGTAAATAATTGCTAGTAATTAAATCACTCAGTTTGAATTGCATACATTCATGACACATTCCATCTTCCCACCATCATGGTAACATCCTGAGTCATCATCCTACTAACATTCCCCACCTAATCCTCCATAGTCCATCCATCTAGTCTATCAGTTGATTGTGACACACACACACACAAAAAAAAAAATATATAGGTGAGTCCCATTCGCATCCATTTCGTCCATTACCTCCCGTATCATTATTGCATCTATTCATTAAACTCATTACATTCATCATTTATATTGCATTAGCTCCATCATTCAGGACACATTGTTCATTAGTAAATTGCATTAATCATCATGTCAATAATTATTATCATTTTAGAACTTTTGTATTATTAATCTATTATTTAACTTGCATAATCAATTCATTTTTAGATCCATTTTATCATCTTGCATTGTTAGATTCATTTTAGATTAATTTTATCATTTTCCATTGTTAGATTCATTTTATCATCTTGCATTGTTAGATTCATTTTAAGTTCATTTAAGTCATCTTGCATTGTTAAATTCATTTTTAGGTTCGCTTAAGTCATCTTGCATTGTTAGTCCATTTTAGATTCATTTAGTCTTGCATTATTAACAATATGTACATCTTTAGAATTCATTTTTCACTCATTTACACATTCATTTTAATTCATCTTGCATTGCTCATCCATTTTAGGTTCAGTATCTTGCATTGCTAATTCATCTTACATAGTTCATCCATTTAGGTTCATCTAACGTTAATACAACATTTAGATTCATGTACCATTTGCATAATTAATTCATTTAGATTCATTCATCTGGCATTTCTATACATATTCATAAAACATCAGCATATTTATATTGCATACATCATAAAAATGCATCACATCCTGCATCCACACACGTCAGTACATCATATAAGCCTCATCCATCCTGCATAAGTCATACATCATATATAAATAATCAGGTCATTCATATACATCACATCCTACAAGTATCAAATGTCAGTAATCATATAGTATACATCAACACATCATATAGATCATACATCATAAACATCAATAGAGTCCCCATCATATATATATATATATATATATCAATGTTTGTCAATAAAATACATCATGTGCACCTCAGTGCCAATATACATGTATAATCTCAAAAATACAAAATTGGGTGTCATCTAATCCTCTAATGAGTCATACTAGTGGCTATGATGACCCACCTCCCTACCCTGGTGGTGGACGTGGTGGAATCCCCACTGATCCCTGTGAAGCTGAAGTCCGCACTATGCTCTGAGAACGTGACCTCTCTAAGTAGTCTCGTCTCTGTCCCTCAGGAACTAGCTGATGATAAAGTACTCTGTAATGGGATGTCTCCCTACCTACCCTATTTGCATCTCTATGAGCTGCGAACACCTCAGCCACAACCTATCCTACCCCACCTACTATAGCTACCTGCCTAGCGATGTCACGCTCAGCCCGGTACACCTCTGCCCATCGCAGTGCTATATCCCTCTCTGAGGTCAATGCAGAGATCTGCTCAGTTGCCTACTCCATCTACAGGGTCAGCGTATCTAGCTGACCCATAAGTGTATCTACCTCAGTACACAGGTCTCTAGCATTCTATGTCAGATCCACCATAGAAAACTCTCTTGAGTCCACCCGACCCTGTAAGGTGTCCAATGCACCCTCTGCCCTATTGGCCTGTGCTGTCTCTGCCATCAGTAACCCCTATATCTGGGCAATCTCTGCATGTAGGCTCACGTCAGACACCACCACCATATCTAATAAACCTCAAAGTTTTGTGCACTCTATCTAAAGATTGTCTCACTCTGCGATGACAATATCATATGTCTCCTATACTATGTACCCTACGGGTGGCTCCTGTGGCCCCTATACCTGTGGTGGCACTGGTGGCCTGCACCTATACCTATGCCTACACTTGTACCTATGGTGGAACTAGTGGTGCCTACACCTGTACCTATGCCTGCACTTGAACCTGTGGTGGCACTGGTGGTGCCTATGCCTGATCTTGTCCTTGCAGCTCGTGATCCTATACCTGTGCCCCTGTGCGAGGTCTCACATGTCTCTACGGACTCCTCCTATGACCTGCTACCAAGGTCTCTGGGGCATCCCTGATCTATGTAACATCATCCATGTCTAGGTCCCCTATCAGCTGCTCATGAGCAGCCACCTAAGCTAGGTCGGTTAATCTCACTAGTGTGTGCATCGCCCACCATGCTGCATACTCTAGGGTCATACCTGCATCTGTGATGTATGTCGTGCCACAAAGTCTAGCTGTACCATATCCCTCTAGGATGCCCTCACTATGAGAGCATCCATATACCTTCCCCATGTCCCTACCTCCCTGGTGACATGAGGATGTAAGGCATCCTCTGCCGCCACTCCCTACTGCAGCCCAAACTGTCGCATGACCCTGGACGGTCTGTACCTCTCTATCTGGTGGATGGTCCTCCCTAGTATAAAGCAATCAGTCTGAACATACAAAAGATATTGAAAATCCTCAAATCTTTCCTCCACCCTTGCTGCCCAGTCCATAGCCCCCATGGCTCGCATAGCCTGTATGGGGTCCAGTAGAAAACTTGTACCTAATCTAGAAGTCGTCGCCAGTATCGAGTCTGACTAATGGATGGTGTATCTCAAAGAGAGCCTGTATCTGTAGGCATAGGGCTCCCTAGGCTGACATGAATCCCTAACCCTCATCAGTCAAAACTCTGCAATGTGCTCCCATGCCCATACTAACAGGAAGGTCACTCCGGTCCCCATGTTGCGTGCCTCATAGTACGCAGCCATGTGAAGATCATGGTATAGTTGTCCTAGGACAACATACCCCCAGCAATAAGAAGTCCCCTCCTCTAGCATCTGAACTAATGCCCATGACCAGCCCATACCAATGCCATGTCCTGCCAGAGTCGCTAACATGCATCTCCCAATCAGTCCCGCAATGTAAAGGGCTATTCACCTCAGTCTCCTATCAACTGCTAGCTGCCAACGCATCCATGTGTGATACATCGGGATCTACCTCATCGGCTGCCTGAATGAAATCTCCATGTAGTGGTCACTATCCTCCAACCTGTATCAAGGAATCAACCCTTAGATGAGTATATTGTAGAATACGCCAGACGTCCTCTAGGGTAATGGTCCCTCTCCAGTGGGTAGGTGAAAGGTGGTGGTGTCACTATGCCACCGCTCAATCAATGTAGTCATCATCCCATTGTGTGCCTATAGCCTAGGCCAATAGGGCACATAGTCTAACCTAACTATCACTAATAGTCCCCAGTCGTCCTCCATCAACTGCAACTCCAACTCTATAGTGGGAGGCCAATGCTCTCGCGATCCCAATGGTGGGAACTGCTCCTGCAAGAATTTCAAAATACACCATGTCTATCACCTGTTCTTCTAGTCCTAGTCTAACCCTTCCCACATTGGGGCATCTTGTCCCTAGGTCTCATGCTGACCCATCCCCAGCCCCCACCGAGTCTTCCCATTTCCCTCCTTCTCAGCATTTTCCCTTTTAGGTGCAGATGCTGGTTCAGCCAGAAATGTCAGTCCATACACTAGTGTCTCCAACGTGCTTTCCTGTAGATCGGCATCTTTAAAGATGTGGGTCTAGGTCTGACATCTTTAAAGACTTTGGTCCAGCACCATTGGCTCCAGAGATACTAATCTGGGGATCAGTGTCTGCGAAGATGTCGATCCAAGTATCGGCGTCCTCACAAACGCAGGTTTGAGAACCAGCATCTCCGGTCTGTAATTCATTTTTCCCCCATTAATGCACTATCTACCCCACCCAAAACATTAAATAAAATTATTAGCAATAAATGCAAGGTCTCAGATAGCTAACTCACTGGTACTAGTCGCTCAGCGGGCCTCCCGTGTGTGCAAATGCACTCTCCAAGCTGCCCCTTCATCCTCTTGTCAGCCATCTTTTCACTCGAGAGCTCAGATTTCACTATTCACTATTCACAAATGATCTTCTTTAACCCCCCCTAGCCCCTCTTATAGCCCCCGTTTTCCCCAATTTTTTTTCCCCACCCTCGTGTATATTTTTGTATATGTCATCCTGTTGTAAAGCTGAAATACGCATAAAATCTCAAAAACATTTAAAAATCATGAAAAATCCAAAAAAAATTAGAAAATTCCAAAAGTATCAAATATTCTAAAAAATCATACAATAAACACTTCGTTCTTTCTACATTGTTCCAGATCTTAGTTTTCAGCAACGTTTTGACTCCTGCGACTGCAACACTATTTTTCACCAAATCAATTTTGCGACTGACTGTCCTTGCTCTCCATCCTGTTCACAACTTTTTCCAGCAAATTTCTTTCCATCAAATCAAATCAAATCAAATCCTTGCCCGTCAGGATGCATCCTTCCGGCGTCTGCTTATCAAATCCTCCATCACATCAATCTTGTTCATGAAAATAACTTTGGACAAAATGATTGCTTGGTCATGAGGCCTTCTTTATTGATTTTATCTTTTTGTGTCAGTTCAAACCTAGTCACCACTACCTCGATTTGCTATATTTTGGTGCATTGTGACTGGTCACTACTGATACATGTGTCTTTTGCAGTGTGGTTTTGTTTGAGCATCAAGTCCATGCAAAGGAATCTTGTCATCTATGTTTTCTAACACCTGATGCATACCTCCTCTTGCAATATCAAAATCGGATGTGCTCTCCACACTTTTACACACAAATGGATCCCTAATGCTTATTAGTTGCATTTACATTCTTAGCTGCATTCTTAATTGCATTTTAGAAGGCTTCTATTTATTCCCTCCTATCTCTTCCTCCTTCCCATTGCATCCTTTTTCAATAAAATTCCACAACATTGTCTTCGTTGTGTTCTTTTCTCGAGGGGTCACAACCCTATATGGTCATTGCTTCAACACAAATCCTAGAAACCCTCTTCCTCTGGGGCAACTCATTTTCTTGTCTTTGACGAAATGTCACTTGCAACACCATGTCAAAGAGGGGCAAAATGTAGACGTCCAAAAATATTAATATTATTATTAATATCTTTCTCCCTCTTGTTCCTTCTAACTATTTAATTCAATCAATTAAATAGCTTTATTTGCTAATATTTATCAATAGTTTAAATACTATTCTAATGTATTTTATTTAAATACATTTGCCTCCACAAAATCCCCTTTTAATAAATTTATATTTATTAAATCCTCCATATTCCTAATTCTTCTAAAAGCATGAT
>MU225023.1:252338-276029 GCA_018584345.1 Thuja plicata | reverse complement strand
GCCTTATTCTACCATGGGTAATAGAGTCAAGATCATTCCAATCTTATGTTCAACCTCAGAGATAGTTTTACAAGAAAACTTATCACTTCAAAGGTGTTATGGAATGTACATGCAACCTAAAACAAATACAGAGATATTTCAAATGGGTGATACTTCTCAGATGACAGACCAATTGACTAAGGCCTCAATCAACAGAATTTAACCATGCAAAATGAGAAAACCAATTGAAAATATAGACTATGAATCAAATCAGGAAGCATGCACATCAAACTATCACTTTGAAGAAGTTCTATTGGTTTATTTGAGGGACTAATTGTAAAATGATAATGAAACTATTACACATGTGAAAGAAAAAGGACTTATCTTTATTGATTTTGAAAAAATAGTACATCTAGGTCCATGTTATACTTGTTGATTAAAAACTATCCAAATATGTGAAATTGTATTATTGTATTGTCCTCTCTTTACATTTTAAAATATGTATATATATGTGTTTGAGTGGCTTTCACACCTTTTTAGGGTTAAAAGACACAACTCTTATTACAAATTATTTTTAAAGAACAATTAACTAACTAAAAAATAACTACCTAACTTTTGGATTTGGCTTTGGTCGAAAATCCAAAACATGTTGTGAAAAGCTAATATTGCTGTTGGAGATAGGAAATCCGATTTCCCGAATTGGGTCAGTTTTAGATTTTTAAAATTCGACCATCTTTATCCTCTGTCAAAATCATCTTTGTAGCAGGTCTAAATTTTGGCATTTTCTGAAGGCTTTGATTAGTTTGTTCTATTTATTTGTGTCATAAAGCTTCCTTCCTTTGATATTTTTTAGTATGGATAAACATGCTTCTTGATAATGGATTGGGAATTCTAAATTATGAAAATTTACAGTACCACCAAGTCCCACTCATGGAAATGCTTAAAATAAAAGAGTACAAAGAAGCTTCTCTGGCACTTTTTAAAGGGATAGATGATGTATTTGTTCCCAACCAAGAGGAAATACCTTTAACGCTAAATGATACTAGAAAAGATAGTCCACTAGTGAAAGGAAAGGAAAAAAGAAAAGTATTTTCCAATATCTACATTGGAAATATTATCACCTAAGAATCCCTATCTGTTAACCCATTCTATGTTACCTTAATGGTAAATATTTTCTTGGTAAAAAAATGTATGATTGATTCTGGAGTTGCAGCCAATGTAATGTCTTATCATGTCATGAAGGAATTGGGTTTCCAAGTCACTACATCTGGTGGAATTTGTTATGCCATGGATAACAGAGAAGTTCCTATGATAGGAACACTAAAAGAGATTGAGGTGAAAATTGTTTCTTTCCCTGAAGAAACCTACAAAATGGATATAGTGGTTGTAGACACTAAACCATATTATGGCATGCTTCTGTCAAGGCAGTGGGCAGCAGCAGTAGGTGAAAAAATGCAGTTAGATTTGTCCTATGAAACTATCCATGTGAATGGACATGAGGTCAAGTTGAACATGGAACCCTAGTCATTTGTCATGGTGGAGGTGGTTCCACTTGACCAATTGAATAGTTGTGTGAATGTTGATATGGAGAATTTTATTGTTGAGGAGGTCAAGCCATAGTTAAAGAACACTGACCCAATTGTGGATGAATTGCTTTTGCAACAAAATGGACTATGGCAAATGTACTTTGATGGAGGATGCTCAAAGAAAGGATCTGGAGTAGGAGTTTTGTTTATTTCCCCATCAGGTATCACTTTCAAGTACTCTTTCCTGTTGACTTTTCAATGCACAAACAATACTTCCGAGTATGAAGCCTTGATATTGGGAATGGATATTGCTATCAAACATGGTATTAAGTGTTTAAAAGTTCATCGAGATTCCCAATTAATTATATCTCAGATTAGGGAGCATTATGCTGCTAAAGATGATAGATTAAAATTGTATAAGTATGTTGTATAGGATAGAATATAATTTTTTTATGCTTTCAATATCCTATGGATAGAGAGATCCAACAACATAATGCCATATTTCTTGGCAAATGTTTCCCTGAAAAATAATGATGCCACTCTTACTGGTATGTCTGTGGTTGAAATAAAAAGTAGGTCTGCAGTTCCTGATAATATTCATAATTGGCAAGTATTTGAGGATGATGATGATATTCTCAGGTTTATCCAGTGTGTAGACCAATATGATGGTCAGAAGATTGATTGTGAATCTCTAGTATCAATTTTGGACAATAAGGAGTATATCTTTGATCATGAGGTCATCTAATTGGATACTAATCACATTCCCAAGGGTTTGGCTGAACTGGAAGGTATGTTTAGCATAAATGACAATTATATGACTCAGAAGTCCAATGCCAAGGTGGGAGATTTAGAGGAAGTTAACTTGGGATCTGAAACATCTCCCTAATTAGTCTATATTGGTAAAAAATTGGACACCAGTGTGAGACAAAATTTGATAAAATTGTTGAAGTAATATAAAAATGTATTTGCATGGTCCTATCAGGATTTGAAAGCCTATAGAAAAGACTTATTTTAGCATGATATCCCTTTGAAAGAAAGTATAAAACCATTCAAACAAAAACAAAGACCCATTAATCCCCTGCTGGCTACCAAAATGCAAGTAGAATTGATTTCAAAAATCTGAATGTGGCCTCATTAAAGGATAATTATGGACTGCCAAATATGGAAGCTATGCTGCATAAAGTCACTGGATGTGACTTATTGTCTATGATGGATGGTTTTTCACGGTACAATCAAGTGCTGGTTAAAGAATCTGAACAATTCAAAACAACATTTACTACTCCTTGGGGAACTTATGTGTATGCTCGTATGCCATTTGGGTTGAAAAATGTTGGTGCAACTTTTCAAAGGGCTATGGATGTAGCTTTCAAAGACCTTATAGATGTTTTGATGGTAGTGTACCAAGATGATTTGATAGCTTTCTCAAAAAGAGTAGAGGATCATTGTAGTCACTTGGAAAAGGTGATGATAAAAGCACTGGAATATGGGGTGTCTTTAAACCCAAAAAAAATTCACTTTGTTGTTACTGAGGGAAAGCTCCTGGGACACATAGTATTAAAAGAGGGAGTTAGGATAGATCCTGAAAGGGTTGAAGCCATCCAAAAGGTACTTACTCCTAAGAACTTAAAAAGTATACAATAATTTCTAGGGAAAATTAATTTTGTTAGGAGATTTATTGCCAATTTTGCAGAACTGGTTAAACCTATTGTCAAATTGCTGAAGAAAAATGTGAAGTTTGAATGGGATTAAGAGGCTCAGTCAACCTTTGAAAAAATAAAACAAGCTATTCAAGAAGCACCAATCCTTGTGTCCCTTGATTACACCAATCCCTTTTCCTTATTTATGTTTTCTTCCTTCCACACTATTGCAGTAGTCCTTTTGCAAAAGGATGGTGAAGGATTTGAACATTCCATTGCATTTTTTAGCAAGTAATTGTAGTCAGCTGAGTTAAACTATCAATTGATGGAGAAACAAGCCTATGCTCTAGTAAAGGAAGTCAAGGATTTCAGGCCCTATTTGGTGTGTGCAAAGGTAAATTCTTATGTTCCTCATGCTGTTGTCAAAGATATTTTTATTCAGAATGAAGTAACAGGAAAAAGATGTAAGTGGATAAACAAAGTTCAAGAGTTTGACATAGAAATCCATATCACTAAGTTGATGAGAGGACTAGGTTTGGTAAAGTTGATGACAGAAGAAAATTTGGATTTGGTCCAATTTAATAGGGTTAATACAGATGAGAATTGCTTAACAAGTATTGAAATACAACCCTAGTATGCCAATATTGTATATTTTCTAAAAAATGCTAGATGTCCAAATAACTTGAATGACAACCAAAGGAGGAGTTTGAGATTACAATCTCAGAAATATGTTTTATTGCATGGTGATTTGTTTTAGAAAAATAGAGATGGGATCCTATTATTATGTCTTGACAAAGGTCAATCAGAGAGGTATTGAAGGAAATGCATGATGGGATGTGTGGAGGGCATTATTCTGCTAGATCAACAACTCATAAAATTCTGAGAGCTGGATATTATTGGCCTTGTTTGTTTCAAGATGCTTACACTTTTGTCAGAAAATGTGAGCCATGCCAAAGATTCTCAAGCAAGATGAAATATTCAGGAGCATTATTTGTAAACCCTATGGTAGTAGAGGCTCCCTTTTCTATGTGTGGAATGGACTTCATGGGAGAATTTGTTGAGAAATCAAGTGGGGGCCATAGTTGGATTTTGCTGGTAACTGGTTATTTTAGAAAATGGGTAGAGGCAATCCCAACTAAGAGAGAAAAAATCACTGTGGTTATTGAATTTTTGATGGATAATATGATTACAAGATCTGGTGTTCCCCTTAAGTTGGTAATGGATAATGCCATGTGCTTTAGATCTAAAGAATTTATTGACTTTTTCTCTAATATAGGAATTGTTATGTCTTATTCATCCCCATACCACCCTCAAGCCAATGGTCAGGCAGAATCTAGTAACAAGAGTAACTTACAAATTTTTAAAAAGACATTAGAAGGAAATAAAAGAGCTTGGCATGTAAAGTTGAAACTTGCCCTTTGGGCTGATAGGATTACTATCAAGAAGGCCACTAAAAAATATCCTTTTGAGTTGGTTTATGGTATTCAATCAAGGATGTCTGTCAATAATTTGCTCCCAATCTATAACTTTATCTAACATGAAGAAATGGAAGTCTCTGAACCTATGGAATAAAGAATGGTTCAGTTGGTAGAATTGGATGAAATAAGGAGAGAAAGCCACAGAGAAAATATCAAATTGAAACAAAAAATGAAGTATCTTTTTGATAGAAGGGAAGATGAGAGAAAGTTTTAGCCTGGTGATTTTATATTACAATGGAATACCAGGGCTGAAGACAAAGGTAAGAACAAAAATTTTGAGTCACTATGGATGGGGCCTTTTGTCATATCCAAAATTTTTAGAAAAGATTCATATTTCCTCAAGAATTTGGATGATGAAGAACAGGAATTGCTAGTGCATAGACAATTCCTAAAAAATTTCTTCAATTAGATCTTTTAATTCCATGCACTGTAGTATGTATTATATGTACAGGTGTGTTTTCTTTTTGTCGTGTGTTTGTTTCTGATAGCAGGTTAATCTGGTTTGTGGTCTGCCTCCCCAGAGATCTATGGTTCTTGTTATAACCTGGCATTTAAACATCCTCAGAGAGAGCCACTATTGGTTCTATTTCCTGTTTAGGGTGTGCCTTGTAAAATTTTGAGGCCCCCTATCATTCATGTTATCCAAAGGTTTAAAATTATGGTTAAAAATTGTTCTCATGCCACTTTAAATTCTATTATAACCCTTGACTTAGTTGAAAATGCTGAAAAAACCCTTGTTTCATGTCTCTCAGTGTAATTTTGGTCATAAAAATCCTAAGTGTTGAAATGTCTTCTAATTTCATGTTACCTTTTTCACTTAAGTCATGTCTCAAATGGGTTCATTTTAAAAGGGGTCATGTGAATTAAATTTGTCACAGCTAACACCGAGGTCTCACATTATTCATGAAGTCTAAAGTCCGCTGAGATTTTAATTAAATTCATTATATGCTGGGCACTTCTATTTTGATCGACAGATCACTTCATTACTTATCTCCAAAGTAATTGACATCTATCTCTTAAGTGATTAAATCTAAGACACGTATTTCCTTGGTGGGGCTGATGGTCATAAAATTTCTCAGCTAAATAGTTGGCAAGTCAGAAAAGATCGACGGTCAGCTTAATTGCTTAGAGGTAAAGTGATCAAGATCTAAGGGATAATCGATTAAGTGGTGTCAACACGTGGCATAAAAGGTGGGTCCAGTACACTGTAAAAGTCATGTTAATAAGAGTGCAAGTGTAAAAATATCAGATGGTTCACTTAATCACTTAGAGGTAAAGTGAATGAAATCTAATGGACAAGCAATTAAGAGGTGCCAACACGTATGCTGGGTGAACAGTTGTTTCCAAGAAAAAAAAGAGAACCGTTAGATGAAAGAGATAATATTTAAGATCTACGACTTAAATTCAAAGTTATTAAAATAAGTTTTAGTGAGTCACTAAGCCATGAGTTTGAAGAAGGAAAATTGATTGTAGAATGTGTGGCCACTCTAGTCGAATTCAATATGAATGACTGATTTGATTGAAGTTGTAAAACTGGTTAATTTGACTTGAAGCCGCAATAATTTAACAAATCCATTCAAGAAAAGAATAAAATTGCAGAGATATTCAGCTCCTTGCAATACAATTGTAGAGCAGGTAAGTCTTCTCTAATTCAGAAAAATTTAGGTTCCTAGTAAGATTTGCAGTTCAAAAGGCTTTCAGAATTATCGTTTCAAAATCCGAATTTCATCTCAGCAAAAGGCCTTAGGTTTAGAATGGCCCCTAGGATTGAAATCTCTAGAGAAGTAGATTACCAAAAGTGAAATGTTAGGGAGGATCTATTGCAACAATTAAAAGGATCCATGGGTGATGCAACCCAGATCAAGAGAATAGTTCCATCACATCCCCGTTTCAAAATAGGAGAAGGCTTGTATGGCTTGGGTAGGTGGGCTAAAGATGTTAAAACTAGTCTGAATGGTTTAACCTTGTTCACAACTTCCTACAGCCAGAGGAACACCCCTACCCCTGATTGTAACATATGGGACTTGGATGTAGGAAAATTGATAGTACCCAAGGTTTTCATGGATACAAATTTATTTACCTTGATAGCCAACACTTATGATAAAGTATCCAGGGTTGTTAGGGATACACAGGGAAATGTTCTATTGACCATCTCATCCGATTAAATTAGAAGAATTTTCAATCTGAGTGATACTTTAATACAAATGGATGATATTGACTTTAAATACTTTAAGGAAGTATACCAGACCCAGAAGGAGTATTACAAAAATGAGGCCTTGAAAGGATACTTTAACAAGATAGTGGACTTGATTGTAGTAGGGCCTAGCACACAAGAACCATTTAAATTGGATTATTTGAATGGAAAAGCCAAGAATATGTATAGTTCCTTGTGCCAGGGTCTAGAAGAAGATGAAGAAGTAACAATGCTTGTTCATATAATACTCATGGTGGTTCATATTATACATCCCCACCTATCAGTAGTTTTTGACTATGCCTCTTACATTGCCCAACAAATGCATGAGGGTTTGGCAGGTATCCAAAACAACAACTTACTTAAGCTAATGGGATGGTATTCCCTTATGATGCACATGTTTTTGTTTAATAATGTTGACTTCTTTGAGGAATAGATGGAGCTGACTAAGTTCCAAGGTGATGAGGATTTATCTATTCAGATGTGGAGTGTTGATCTGTCATGGGATAGAAAAGAAGCTAGTTATGTATACTTTGATAGGGTTTTTTCCACTAGGCTTAGGTCATTGTTGTGCAATCAGAATGGCAAGATCCATATAGACATGATGAGGCTGCTAAGACCCATGGAGATTTTCCCAGAGTTAAAGATTGCTCACAATTGGGGAGATTTGTTTTTATACCCTATTTCTAGAGTGATAAGGGTTTATGGGTTCAGGGGAACCCCCAATGTTCTTCCCTACAAAGTGCCTTTAAAGATTGGAATTGAAGAGGTTTTGAGACAATTGGGTGGATTATAGGAGGAAGCCCTAATAGGAAAAAAGAAGGGAAGCATTTTCCCTACTCTCACAAGAGCCCATCATTTCATCATAATAAAGGGTGGGTGGGCACAATTTGATAAGTATTTTGAACCTTACCACTTAGCATATCTATATCTAGGTGTGCAGATAATGAGGATTTTATAATGGGCATGTTCAGAAAAAGAACCAAGTGTTTAACATTAGAGCACCAGTTTAATTACTTTGAGGATATTATTAGAAATTTTTTTGATCTAGGTGACCAAGAGGTCAGGAAAGAGAAATGGGTGGTGTATAAGAAGTCTTTGGAATTTGCACACAAGTTTGATAAGTATTATGATCCTTTGAAGAAATTTTTCCCTTCGACCAAGAAGATTGAGTCCCTAATGACTCTATTCGAGGGAATCATGCAGACCCTTAGTGAGAAGAAATAGAGGATAATGGAAGTTGAGCCAGAAAAGGCTCATGCTATCTTGAGAAAACTTTTACAGGGAAGAGTAGTCCCACCAGGGAATTATGTGGTGTACAAGAGGAATGCGTACACTACTATCATGCCCAAAATTGATAAACCTTTTGAGCATAAAGGAAAGAGGCCAGCAAGTACTAGTGCCTAAGGAATTCCATCTCCCAAAAAAAAAAGTGGAGGGAAAAGAGGAAGAAAGTGATTTGTACTCTCCCTCCCAGTCCCCTATACATTTTAATGACCAAGCCATTACTGAAAAATTGGTTCAAATGAGGAACACTGGTGAACTTGTTGTCACAACCCAAGAATTACATGAAGGAGTGCCAGAGGCACCTAGGCATACAACTACTGACCTCACAGTGGTAGAATTCATAGGTAAAGAACTAGATCCTATAACTAGGCAGGCCAGTGAGGAGTTCTTGTTAGATGACAACTTTGTCAAAACTAGGGCCTTCATTCAGTTTCTGTGGAGAACTCACATTGATGAGTACAAGGAAAAATGCTAGAAATTGTAGGAAGCCCAATTAAATCATCCCAAAGATGATATTGAAAAAGAGGTCAAACATGAATTAATGACCAAATTTGAGAAGATCACTCCTGAAGAGGGCAGGGAGTTGGTAAAGAAATAGGGAGTCCTTATCCTACCTCAGTGGGACTTAGTTGATGTAGTAGTTTTTGATGCTTTCAGAAAGGAGGCAAAACCATTGAGCACTACTGGGACATCAATTGGTGCCCAATTTAGTGAAAATCATGCAGCCCTAGCAATCTAGGCCTTGAAGAAAAAGGACAGAAGAAGAGTGAAAGAAGATGATAAAATTGAAGATGCAAGAAGCCTCATTGTCAAAAGGGTTTCTGATACCTCAGGTACTGAGGTAGAAAACCTTGTCCTTCAAACAACTAATTTGAGCATGAGGGTGGCTGAAAAGGAGAAAGAGGCTTATAATAGCCTAAATCAAAAATATGAATTTGTATTGAAAGCATACAATGATGAAAGGGTTAAATCCCTACAAAAGGACAACAAAATAGAAGTTTTGGAGGGGAGGAAGATAGTTCAAATAATTCCCCATGTGATGATTTCTTAGGAACCTCACCAACCCTTATCATCTACCCATTTGTGACTTACCCCCCATCCCCTGCACTAGTAAGCCCTACTACCCAAGCAATTATTGATGCTAAGAAAGAAGAGTTAGAGGCTGAAAAGAACAGGTTGGTTATTGAAAGATAAAGGTTGGAAGAAGAAGACAAAAAGGATCTTGAGGAATCCCCTACATACAAATAAGCTAAAGAATTGGTGAAGTAGAAGCGTTCTAATAAGATATACTTTAACCTCAAAAGGTGTGCTGGTCAAGTCAATCTTGTTAATCTTTATTTGATGGGAAAGAAGATTGTCAACATAATAAGTAAGCATGATGAAGGTAAATAGAGTTGGGGCTTAACAATTGACAGCTGGAGAGGGAATAAAAACCATATAAATTCATTCTATTCCACCTCAAAGGAGAAAAATAATATTGACATCATCTTGACAAGAACTTACAAATGCCTTAAACTGATGACTGACCTGGACACCAAGAAGAATGTGGTCATCAGAAAGATAGAGACCTTGAGAGGAGAATTCTTTAGAGATAGATATGATATGTTCCCCAACATGTTCAAGAAGGATGGAGACATAAATAATGAAGCCATGTGGCTAAGGTATTTGAATGAAGCTTGAACCAATAGGACAAACAACATTATCACATTGGAAAACACAGGCTAGTTTGTATTAACCATTGACATTGTCAACAAAGCTAGGGCATTTTTTGAATCTTGGGAATTAGAGATTGAGAAGGCCAGTGTTGATTGGGAGGAGTTCAAAAGCCAAAGGATGAGGTTCTCAACTTCAGTTGGCTGAGTGATGAGGTGTTTACCACCTAGGTTAGCAAGTATGGTATAGTCACTCAAATAACAGAAAGTAGTAATGTAGGAGTGACAGCGAGCACCAGTGATGCCTAGGAGTTTGAACAAAGGCAAGTATAGGATTATGCATGAATGAAGATAAAAAATCCTAGATGATGATGACCTAACAAATTCAAAGAACTTACAAGCATTCAAGCATTCATCAGACAAAATCTATGTAACTTGTAACAAAGAGTGGTTATTCTCTCCACCTGATATTTTGTCCTATCTGAGAGGTGTAAATTTTGTCCTATAGCTTAGTCATCTGAAGCTTGTTGCATCCTTATTTTCCAAAAGGATTCAAAGATGAATAATTATTTCTATAAGTATCAATTTGTATTATATTGAGAAGGATGGTAAAATAAAAAATGCAAAGCAGGTTTTTGAATGGTGTTTAGTTTTTCAAGTCTACAGTCAGTCTGAATGTATTGAAATCAGAAGGTTACTAATAAAAATACAATGGAATTTCTAGTGTCAAATTGTTGATGTCTTCTTGAATTTTATTCATCTTTTGTATGTTTGATATGTAAGGCATGTTAAATGTATCAGTTGCAAGGTAACTATGTTGATATTTGTAAGTTGCTATCAAGGATGGTTTAAATCTTACAAATAGTTCCAGGGGGTTAGGGTTTGTGCAAGAATTTGATATAGGGATGTGAGAGTGAGAGGATAGTTTGTAAGGAATATTATCTAAAATCTTGTTGTATTAGATTAATTATCTTTGATGAATGTATGTTTTCATTGTGACTCTATGGCCTGATGGATTAGGCACTGGTCAAGTTCTGAATAGTAGTATTATCATCAATCAATCAAATACTGAGAATCTTTATTTTCTGTTATCAAGATATGTGGATGTTTAGCTAATTGTATGAAGAAGTACAATTCATTTTGATGATTCCTTAGAGAGAGAATCAATAGTTTAACCTTCCTAGTTCCAAGAACTTAAAAAGAAGAAGGATCATGAATCCCTAATCCACTGCTAGATTCTAAGTGACTTACTGAATCTGAAGATAGGTACACCCATCTGAGTTTGTGGAGCTCAAAGTGAAGAAGGATTATATCCTTGTTAATTAGCCTTTTTCATGTATGAATCTGAATTGGGAATTGAAGGTCAAGCATTTACTGCTATTTTAATTGATTCTACAAGAAAAAGTGCTAACACCATCTCCGCCATATTTCTGTCATCTGTGTTTCCAGACAGTCATTTGCATAGACTACCGTCTGTTCCTGTCAACAACCATCTCCATGTATCAGTTATTAGATTTAATTTAAACAATGTTTAGAAACATTTTTTACTAATTTTTGGGATTTTAAGTCTCAGGTTTCTGACAGGGTCTTAATTTTTAAGAGTTAAAAGCTGCCAAAATTGGTAAAAGGTTAAATATGTTTGTTTATTTAAATCTATTTTTTCTGCTAACTATCTGTTGTTCGCCCTCTGTGAAGGAAGTCGATCGTCTCCATAGATTAGCATCTGCACCATGAAACTGTCATCTGCAAATTTTTAGTTTCCTGACAGGTATCAATTTCTGCCTTTCACAGATTGTCATCAACGCTCTGGCTTTACTATTTGTGCAGATCACCATCTATGACTGTACTCTATCATCTGCAAAATTTGACTGAGATTTGTATTTTTTAGCATATTTTAGGGTTACTGATATCTTTCAAAGTTTTACATCATCATTTTTTGAATACCATAATATCAGAGACTACTGACTTTGTGTGTTTGTAGGACGATTGGAGAAGACAAACAAACAAAACTACTAATATTTGTTCTTACAAATTGCCTTGAAGATTTCAACCAAACGATCATGCTTTTAGCATATGTTTTTACTAGGCACCTAGATTTAATTAGGAGGTTTATTTATCTAATGCAAAATAAACATTAGGGGATTATGCTCTCTTCCTTTTTGGGAAGATCAAAACCTAGACATTTTTATTTTGTTTTAGGCAAATGCATATTTGTTTTTGGAAAGAACAAAGTTTTTTGCGTGTTTGGGAGAAAATGAAACTAGGTAGGAGAGTATGCTCTTTTCCCCTTGAGGGAAAATCAGAAATCTAGACCCCTTTTTGTCGCCAATCCATCTTTTACAGTTAATCCTTAGATGGGCCTACCGGTTGAGGAAAAAATCTCCCAAGAATGACCCACGTGAGAACGAGGTGTAAGCCACACCACTCCAAATAACGTTAAACAAATTTACTCTTTGGGGTTAAAGCCTGGGGATTCGATTGGAATTTGAGCTTATACTCAGCTCTCATCTAACTTAAGTGCGACCTCATGGTCTTAATCACCTTTACGTGACCACTTTTGTCAAGACGCTCTATGGGGCTATATGCCTGAATCGTGCTTGCACAGACATAGAGGATATAATCGAATAGAGACCCTTACTAATCATGTTAGGCATAGAATCTATCTGATTCACCTCTAAAGGGTGATTTATTATAGTGTAAGGGGAGGGAAGAATGTCCCCCCAAGATCCCCATCATATGTGACCCAGGGTATTGTGTTGCAAAAAAGATCTTTGTAGCACGTCAAAAATACTTGGAAAAAGACAAAAACATGGGCACTCTTTCAGAAGTGACACTGCTATGTGAGTCGAAGGACTACCAAGCAATGGGTCTATAATATTTCATTCAAATCCAATTCCTTAGGTAGACTTGTGTTTGAAGTGCTTGCAAAACATTGACAAATCCAAAACATGAAATACCCAACAAACAAAATTTGTCACACATGCTTGTATCCCTCAAGGTTGATTTTTCCCTTGTTGGATTGTTTTCAAGACCTATGTTGGTTATTTTCTAGTTTGAGTATGCTGAAATTGGTTCTTGCCATTGAACAAATCCGTCAAAAGTCAAACTAAAGTCCAAAATCTATTCAAAATCTCAAGACACTGCCCTAACAAAAATTTGTCATCTCCACTCTAGAGTCGACGTCTACATAGATCACTATCTACATAGATCATCATCTGCTCATGTCGTTGACTGCGTCTGAAACTACCAGCTTTGCTTGAAAACAGTGAGCTTCAAAATCTGCTAGAATATTCAAAATTTGGTTTTTTTTAGGACCCTGAAACCATTTGTCCTAAATCATTCATTTAGTCAGTAAAAATAAATTTTTTTACCATATGAAATGACCAGTTCCAAGAAACATAAGAAGGTTAATCTTCCAACACCTTCATTTTATCGAGAATAGAAAGAAACTACTCACAAATCCAAATAATATCAACACAATTCAACATCAATCAAGCAGGAAATTGAGTATTGTGAGAAAGTTGACAAAGTCATGTACAATAACAAAATTTGCAATTTCATGGCCAAATATCCTATCAACTATGCTTTTTTCACCCTTGAGCAATACAATTAGACAACCCTCTTGTTTCTAAAAGTCAATTCTTCCATCATTATCAAACATCACTCTTTCTCTTGGAGCATTAGATTAAACCTCTTTGCATCAAATCAAATCAATCCTTTTTAGGTTGAAAGACCTTAATCAAAAGTATTACTGACCTTCATCCTCAAACAAACACAACATTTCTTATAGACCATCAGGCTATCTCAAGTAATTTAAATCCCTTAGCGATGTCCCATTTTTCTTGAGATCACAAGTCCATATTCAAGTAGAACAAATATCACTTAATCCTTTTGTGTTTGTATCATCACAAGGTCTTTTCATGCTTAGGTTTTGTTCTAAAAACCTTTAAATCAAAATAAATCATCAAACAATGAAATCAATCCTTAATCAATCATCAATCCTTATCCAATCAATCTAATCCAATCAAATCAAATCAAATCAAGAATCAGATCTTTTCTCCATTCCATTGCATCTCTCAATATTAAATCTTCTTGTCGTCCATTCTTCTAAGTTTACCATTGTATGGTAGTCACTTGATCCCAAGCTAGAAACATGAGGCATGCAACACTCAACACTACTACCTATGAGGAGAATCCTCTTGCCTGTCAATATATTCAAGGCACTAAAGTAATAGCTAATGAATTTCTCAAAGAGGCTGAGTTAGTGGAACAAGAAGACAGACCTACCCAAGTGAATGACATCCTTAGCAATCCATATAACTTAGAAATGGTTGAAAAATCCATTAATCAAAACAATGGTGAAATCTTCTTGAATCTTATTCGAAATGGCATCACAATGCCCGCTAACTTTGATGAAATGCTCCTTACTCAAAACATCACCAAAGCCTCCGCTACCACTACAAAAGAAATGGATTCTAATTTAAATGCTACATCATCACGTGATACTGGTAAAGGAGCTGTTAGTGAACCTTCCATGTCGATACCTACATTAGCACCTGTATCAACAACTACATCATCAGCCCAACTGACACAAGAACAAATTCAACAAATCTTAAGTATTTTTCCAAACATTACTGCACACAATAGCACTCATTCAATGACAAATACTACTCAAGGAGCAAGTTCTAATGTCAACAACATAGGGCATATTTCCATGCCTTTGACTACATTATCTATGTTTCAAACAATGGGTATGAAGACATCGACAACCAACACATCTAGAGCCTATCAATATATACCCCCTCCTAATATTGGTATGACCTCCATGGGGTTTTTAGCTGCATAATTTGGAGGAGGCAGAGCTGATGTGCCACCATTTCCTCTGAATAATGCTCTATATTTAGCCCAACAATTTAATTAAATCAAAAACCTTGTGTATGGTTTACAAAATGGGGGCAAAAAGGAGTTCTCTTTTGAGGAGATTTGTCCCTATCCATTTAACAAGTCTTTCACAATGCAACCATTCCCACCAAGGTTTGAGATGCCTAAATTTGAGAAATACAAAGGTGAAACATGTCTTCTACAACATCTCAAAGAATTTTACATCGCATGTCAAGAAGTTGCCTATAACAAAAATTACCTGAAAAGACTCTTCACTAGGAGTCTTAGAGGTGTAGCTTTGGAATGGTTCATGGCCCTTCCTTATGGATGAATCTCTACTTTCTCTGATCTTGCAGAGAATTTTGTTGGACAATATTCATATAACATTGAACATCAAGCCACACTCAGTGATTTGTGCAATACAAAAAAAAAGAATGGAGAAACCTTTGGTAGTTTCTTACAATGATGGAGACATATTGCAAATCACATGCCATGGAAAATACCTCATAGTCACTTAATTGACATCTTTACAAAGAATTTGATCTTCAACATGTCTTTCCAGATGAAGATGGATTCACCTAACACCTTTGAATACCTTGTCAAGAAGGGAAAAGACATTGAAGATGACCTTTTGCAAAGAGGTAGCATCAAACATTATACTCCTTCCAACAACGATAAACCAAAATTCTGGAGTATAAACAAAGGAGTTGTCAATGATGGAGTGACTGATGCTAAGCATGTTCAAACTGTTCAAGAATCCAACAATAATAATCAAAACAATTGCAATACCAATCAGAATCAAAATCAGAATCACAACAACAATCAAAATCAGAATCAGAACAATCAAAATCAATATCAAAACAACAACCAACAACAACCACGCAACCAATAATACTTTTTCCCTCACAATAAAAACAACAACAATAACAACAACAATAATGACAACAATCAGCAATGATGACAATTCATAGCATTGGTAAAACCCTTAGACATGATCTTTAAGAAACTTGCTGATCAAGGAATAATAATCTAACCAAATAATCGGTCTTTTGATGAGAATCAACTCAAACCTGTGTGGTATAGAGATAATGAATATTGTGATTATCATCGCATCAAAGGACATGATATAAAGAAATGCATGAAGCTCAGACACTTTGTGCAAGATCTCATTGAGGATGGAAAAATTGAAGTTGAAGGTTAGAATGCATTCTCATCTAATGTGAAACTTAAAGTCTATAATCAGCCCTTCCCACCACACAATCAAAACAATGCATCCAATGCAATCCCATATGATTACTCTACCAATACTATCACAGGCGATGACCGAACATGTGGGAGTCTAGAAGAAAATTATGTCTTTGGGTTTGATACTCTTTGTGGCCACATTGAAGAATCTGACACACATCTTAACACCATAATTATCAAAGCTCCTGATTGTAATGCTACCACACGCAGACCTAGAGTCACTGTCCAAGCTGCTGATAAACCTTTTACATCTACAAATCCACCAGTTGCACCATCTACCGCTACTCGGCCTACCTCACGCTATGACCTATTAGCTTAGTTAGGAAAGATGCATGCACAGACATCCATTCTAGAGCTCCTAAAAACTTTACCAATTCATAAAGAAATCCTTGAAGATGCTCTAAATGAATCTCGTGTCCCTGAGAATATCAACACCACACAATTCCAAGCTATGACTAGGAACTTAGCTCCATAAGAACATTTTGTCTTCACTGATAAGGACTTTCATGGTCTTGACCTTCATAATAATAAATCACTCTATATCGAAGCCAAAATTCATTCCACAAAAATAAAATGAGTCATTATAGATGGTAGATCTGGCTTGAATTTGTGCACATTAAAGATGATTTGTAATATTGGTCTTTCTGAGGACCTCCTAGATGTGGACAAGAGAATCACAAAAAATGCCTAGGATGATAGAGAACAAGAAATCAAGGGTTTGATCACACTACCCTTACAAGTGGGTATGACCTTGATTGAAACTGTTTTCCATGTGCTGGATCTAGATCTACTATAGAATATCTTATTGGGATGACCCTGGATACACACTATCAAATGTGTACCCTCTACTTATCATCAATGTCTCAAGTTCCCACATCATGGTAGAGAAATCATGATTCCTAGAGATTTGGAGCCCTTTCAATACTGCAAGAGACTAGAAGGCAAACAATCTAACTAATATCCATTGAATGAGTTTGGCTGACATTTCAATCAAGAAAACCTTGTTTCAAACACTCCCTCTATTCCAAAAAAGACATCAAAAACACCAGCTGATCAATCCAAATGAAAAGAAAAGGTTATTGAAGACAAAGCCTCTATATCTAAAGCAAAGGCCACCTTTACAGATCACGGCATGGGAGAATATAAATTTGAAAGTGCTTTATGCATTGGGCAGCTCCCTTTGTCTCCAAACTCTTATGAAATACCATCACGATTACCCCCCTCTAAAGACAAAGAGCTCATGCATTGCAAAACAACCACTTTTGAACATTGGGGGTCCTTATCAGATGAACACATGGGATACAATTTCCTTGATTGGCTCTACACGATGAAGAAGAAAAACCTATGACCTTCCCCAAAGGAAAGTATATCAAGGTTACTCCCATTGTTGAAAGCATGGGGTATCATGGTACTGGTCTTGGAACTAATGAAATAGGTAAGAATAAAATTATAACAGCCAATGGCTATCCTCGAGGACATGGATTGGGTTCCATAGAAACTAAGACTAACTTCGCTAAGGATTATTGTTTAGCTACCTCAGATTCAGACACTAAAGAAGAGTTCTTCAAAATTCCTTTCCACTATGTTGAACATGACCTCAATGACCTTAACCATGTATTCACTATCACCCAAGACAACCTTTCATCCCCTCGTCTTCCCCTCATAAACCCTAAACTAATTGACTAGGATCAACAAGATTCACCACCAGCTTTGCACGTTTGTGATTCAAATGAGGCAGTTTTAGCCCTCTTTGGACTTAAGAATCTCCGAGAATATGAACATCAGATCCACTATAGTGAGAAATCCTACTTCGGTAGCCAGGTCAATTCTCTTAGTCACAAAAATGACAATAAAAATAAAAATAAAAAAAATGAAAATACAAAAACATCCCCTGCTAAAAACCTCTCGCAGGCACCTTTGGATGAAGAAAAAGATAAAATAAAGGACGCATCCTCTAGTGAAAACCTTTCTAAAGTGCTAAAGGAGGGAGAAGCTGACCTTCCATTCATATCATCAGAACCAGAAGTGTCCTCTAGTATGATTATCAAAGACACTATCCTGATTAATTTGGGCACAGAAGCAGATCCGCAC
This sequence comes from Thuja plicata, assembly GCA_018584345.1. Classification (NCBI taxonomy): domain Eukaryota; kingdom Viridiplantae; phylum Streptophyta; class Pinopsida; order Cupressales; family Cupressaceae; genus Thuja; species Thuja plicata. Next base: position 258,062 of record MU225023.1, on the reverse strand, counting down.
ATCACTTACATTGCAGTTTCTCTCGGTGATCAAGAAAAGAAATACATGACCACATTCCTTCATAAACATAAAATCAACCTTTCTTGGACTTACAAGGACATGTTTGGGCTTGATACAGATCTTGTCATGCACCATCTTGTTATGGATCCCATTGTGAAACCTGTTAAATAAAAACTCCGCAAGATGCATCCATAAGTCGCACTTGTAGTCAATGTAGAGCTTTAGGAAATGATGGATGCTGAAGTAACCAGACCTATAGACTATCCTGAATGGGTCTCCAATGTTTTACTAGTGGGAAAGCCTACTAGGGGCATCCACATTTGCACCCACTTCAGAGACCTAAACCTTGCATGTCCTAAGGATGATTTTCTACTCCCAAATATTGACATTATAGTGGATTTTACAACTGGAGATGAGATGTTGTCCCTCATGGATGGCTTCTCTGGTTACAATCAGCACAAAACCACATTCACGACACCTTTGGGTACCTTCTGTTATTAGGTGATGTCCTTTTTCCTTAAGAATGTCAGCGCCACATATCAGAGAGCAATGACAACTATCTTTCACGATTTCCTGCATGTCATCATGGAAGACTATGTAGATGATATTTTGGGAAAATCCAAGACACGAGAATCACACATTCCTATCCTCACTACCTTTTTTGAGCGATTGGAGAAGTATAAGCTACGGTTAAATCCCAAGAAGTGTGTCTTTGGAGTACAATCTGGTAAGCTACTGGGATACATTGTGTCACAGTGTAGAATAGAAGTTGATCCAAAGAAAGTAAAAGACATGCTTGAGATGCCACCTCCAAAAACATTGAAACAATTGTGTAGTTTACAAGGAAAACTGTAGTCCATCAAAAGATTCATGTCACAGCTGGCAGATAAGTTGCATCCATTCTCTCATCTCCTACACAAGAATATCAAATTCTAATGGGATTTCTTATGTCAAAATGCATTTGAGAAGCTAAAAGGATATCTGGCTAATCCACCTATTTTGGTACCCCCTGTTGCTAGCCATCCTCTGATTTTGTATATATCCTCTATAGAGGTTGCATTGGGATCCCTTCTAGCATAATTAGATGATATTGGCAAAGAGTGAGCAATTTATTATCTCAGTGGGACCCTTATTGGTTATGAATTGAATTATTCCCTAATTGAGAATGTGTGTTTGGCTGTTGTTTTTTTAACACACAAACTACGACATTATATGCTTAATCATAAGATTCATCTTGTTGCCAAAATTGATCCACTCAAATATCTCCTGTCACATGCTACTCTTACTGGTCATACAGGGAAATGGGTTATGATCCTTAGAGAATTTGACATTATTTATGTGGATCACAAAGCTATAAAAGGAAAAGTTATTGTAGATCAATTAGCTGAAGCCCTTGTTGACAGTAACCATCCACTCATAACATATTTTCCAGATGAATCAGTCCTCAATCTTTCCCTGAGTACCCCATGGAAACTTTATTTTGACAGATCCTTTGCTCAGAAAGGATCAGGGACATGAATTTTGTTTGTTAAACCAAAAGAGGATCTCATACCTAAATCTTATAAATTACAATTTCCTTGCACAAATAATATTGTAGAATATGAAGCCCTTGTACTTGGACTCCATTAGGCCATACAATGGAATATTCTCAATTGATTGGTACTAGGTGATTCACAATTGGTTATCAAACATGTTATGGATGAATATCAAACAAAGGATGATAAGTTACTTCCCTATCATCATACAGTCAAAGATCTCAAACTGCATTTCACTGAATTGGTCTTCCAACAAATCCCCCACACAAACAACAATGTAGCTGATGCCATGGCTACTATTGGGTCCCTAATCACCATGCCAGAATACAGTACACGGTGTGAGTTTCTCGTTGAGAATCTTACGGTCCCTGCCTGTGACAAACCAAATTCTAAAATGGTGTGTGAAATTGTTGATCCTAACTCCCCATGGTACCAAGAAGTATACTCCTACCTTCATGATGGACATACCCCACTTACCTTAACCCCCAATATACGTAAAACCTTCATCCACCACACTTCCACATACACAATCCTTGGTGATACCCTTTTTCGAAAGCATTTTGATGGAACTCTTTTAAGGTGTCTAAATTCTAATGAAGCACAAACATCCTTGGAGGACGTACATCAAGGAATCTATGAGGCTCACTCTAGTGGACTCGCTTTTGCTAAAAATTTGTTACGCACTGGATATTATTGGCCTACTATGGAACAATATGCTTACAACTATGTGAAGAAATGTGTGCCTTGTCAGCAGTATGATGATTTGATACACGCCCAATCCAAATCCCTTCAGCCCACCATCACCCCTTGGCATTTTTCCCATTGGGGTCTCGACCTCATTGGCCAGATTTTCCCTCATTCTTCCAATGACCATAAATAGATCCTTACCGTTACTGAGTACTTTACCAAGTGGGTCGAAGTTGTTCCCCTTACCTACACCACTAGAAAATCGATCTCGAAGTTTATTTTGAACTATCTTATCTGTCGCTATGGAATTCCTCAGGACATTGTTATTGATAATGGAGGACCTTTTAAAAACAAGGATGTCATAGAGCTATGTAGGAAATTCAACATTACCCACCATACCTCTTCCAAATACTTTCCACAAGGCAACGGTCAAGCAGAGGCTACAAATAAAACCATACTTAAAATCCTCAAGAAAACAGTCGATGAAGCTGGCCATGATTGGCATCTTTGCCTCAATCCCGCCCTTTGGGCCTGCCACACCTCCATCCGAATCCCCACTAGAGCTACCCCCTTTTCCCTTTTTTATGGTACTGTGGCTATTCTAACCATCAAAATTGAGCTCCCTTCCCTCATAATTTCTCTCAATAATTTGTCGTCCGAAGAAGAATATAGATTTTCCCACATGCAAGAGCTAGAAATCCTTGATGAGAGACACCTCAGTTCCCTAAACCAACTCTGCATGTATCAAAATCACCTCCACCTCCAATTCAACAAAAGGATTAAACCTCGTCAGTTTAAGGTTGGTGATCTTGTCCTGCAGCACAATTTGAAGAACCTCTAGAATCGTGAAAAGAAAGGAAAGTTTGAACCTAATTGGTTGGGGCCCTTCATCATCATAGAAAAGTATGGGTCTAGTGCTTATCAGATTGCTTCACAAGAGGGAGATCCGATCCCTGATCCTATAAATATTGTACATCTTAAGTGCTTTTATGCTTGATCATTCAATAGTCCATTGTACAACCAAAAATTATCAAAATCCAAAAAAATTAGAAAAGCAAAAAATCCAAAAACATCAAAAAAGAAAGCAAAAAAAATAAAAAATTCAGAAAGCATAAAAAATATAAAAGCTTGAAAAAGTATCAAAAAGAAAAAGAGAAAGAGAAATAAATCCATCCATCTGTGAAAACCACTTCGGTGGTGGAATGGATAAGTACCATGGTAAAAACCTATTTCAAGGGCCATGTGTAGTTAGATCCACCATTTATTTCCACCATCTTCCATACAGCCTCCATTACCTTCCATAATAAATTCACTACCCATATCTGTATAGGTAGTTCCCTAACCGTTTTCCACTTTCACAATAAAATCACATTCCCGCATGACTGAGCTTACCACATCAACACTAAGTTTTATTCTAGACACAGTGACCACAAACATTTCCAACAAATCAGCACATAGATTAACTTTCCTAGTTTCATTCTTTTCACAAGCAATTGCCAGCGAATTCCCATTTCACTCAATCAATCTTTTTCCCATCAGAATACATCCTTCTGGTGTCGACTATTCTATCAATTCTCACATCAAAATTTTTCATGGCAAGAACTTTTGGACTGAATGACCACTTGTTCAGGATGCTTTTTTTATGATTTTATCTTGTGTTTCAATGTGGCCTTCTTGTGACACCCTTGATCTTTCATATCTTGGTTTGTTATGGTGAGTACATATTGGAATATGTGTCATTTTTGGTATGATCTACTTGTCATAGATTGTTAGTGCATTTATGTTTTGATATTTAGTTATGACTATATATGCCTCACTGGGGGTAGGATTCATGCATCTCAAATCCCTAAAATGATCTGGATGTATTGTGTCTCCTCATGAGAAACATTTCATAGGTCTCATCATACCTGATATCTTGCATTCTTGTTCCTAACAACCTATTTGTCTGAGAGTCTAGTCCATGCAAAGGAACCATGTCACTTGTGTTTTCTAGCACATGGTGCATAACTCCTTTTGCAAAATCAAACTAGGGTTTTCTCTCCAACATTAACACAATACAAATCCCACTATCATCATGTAGTTAGGATTGCATTTTAGCTAGGTCATATTTCACTTTGCATTTTTCTCTTGGCAAGGTTTCTGTTTATTCCCCCTATCCAGGTACCTGGTGATTCTATTAGACCTATTTGATACACACAAAAACATTGTCCTCATATGTCCCATATTGCCTTCATTCATAGGGTTACTTTTACTATGCACTAAGTTCATTCATTAATCATTATTCATTATAGTTGCATTGTTACTTCATCCATTACTCATTAATCATTATAATTACATATAGTTCCATTACATTCATTATTATAGTCACATTGTTATTCCATTAAAATCATTCATTTTAGTTCATTCATTTTAGGTCCATTCATTACACATTTACACATTATCCATTTATTTACTATCACATTACATCATTACATGTAATATACATCCATCTATAAGCATTTACACATATAACATATAACATATATGTATATCATCCCTACATCACAAATAGGTCAGTATAATCATATAAATTCATCTCATCCTGCATGTCAGTTATAAACATCATCTAGAATAATATAAACATCATATAGCATCATATAACAAAAGTCCAATAAATCACCACAAAAATTCCATGTATATATAATAATGTTTGTCATGCATCAAGTGTCTCATAAATCATACAAAAATGTGTATCAAAAATGGCCTGAGATGAATCATGGTGGTGGCTATGATGGCCCTGCACGCCTTCTTGGACACGGTGGTAACCCCACCGATCCATATGAATCCCACCCTGTACTCTCAGTCACTGCCCTCTTAGAGTACGCAGGCTGCCACTATCTCTCTGGCACCACGCTATGATAGAGTCCCATATAATATGTGGCCTCTCATCCCCTCCGACTAGCATCCTTTTGTGCTGCAAAAGCATTTTCTAACACCTGCCCTAATCCTCCAGCCCTACCTGCCTAGTGAGATATATCTCACTCAGCTCTGTAACCCTCTGCTCGCCTCTATGCTAGCTCTTGGTCTACTATCAAAGCTGCTATATGAGCTAACATTTATGCCACATCCTCTCCTCCCCCTCCTCCTGTCCCCCATCTAAAACTCACTACTATCCACCTGGGCTTGTAACAGGTCTAGTGCCCTCTGAACACTATCACCGCGAGTTGTCTCTGATGCTAATTCCCCTTGTACTTGAGCTAACTCTATCTGCAGACTATTGGCTATAGCTTGGGAGGTGGCCAGTAGTCCCTATAACTGTAGGATCTCTACCTATGCACTAGTCTTAGTCACCTGAGATGTAGCCAATAACCCATGTACTCTCCTGAGCTCAGTCTGTAGACTGTCCCGCTCTGCCACTATTGTCTCATGAATATCTTGGGCTATGTGCTCGACTGGTGGTCCCTACCCTGGTGGCCCCTATGGCCCCTATCCTTGTACCTATGGCCCCTGAGGCCCCTAACCC
>MU225023.1:234259-252317 GCA_018584345.1 Thuja plicata | reverse complement strand
GGACCACTCGCGGTTGCCTCCCTGTAAGTATCTCTATCTGTCCCCATCACCTCTAAGCTGCTACTCTCTGTCAGACTCCCCTCCCCCAGCCCCTCCTCCATCTCCTCCATCCTCATCATCATCATCCCCATCCTATCCTCCTTTGTCCCCTCCCTCTCCCAGCTTCTCATCTGCCTGTATCACCTCGGGAACTGTCAGTCTAATCAGTCTGCGGGCCACCCACCACTATGCATATACTGGAATGACTCCAGCATCCTGTAATGACTCCCGTGCTCTGATTTATGGCACCTTTTTCATGCCCGTCCATGATCTTTGAGCTATCCACAAGTCCACTCCCATCCCCCAAATGATGCCTACCTCATGAGTAACCAAGGGATGTGGGAATCCATTTGGCACGGCCTCCTAAATCTAGCCCATCTATCTCTGTACTCTAGATGATATATACCTGGAAATTGTATAGGACATCTATCCTATGAGCCAGTAATCACTCTATATAAATCTGAGATAATAGGAGTCATAATACTCATCCTCAACATATCCATCCTATTGTGGGACCTAGTGTCCCCATGCCTTGCACCCTGCATATGGTGCCCACTAAATGTCACCCATCTCATCTAACGTCCGCCGCTAGTATCTAACCAAGTCTGTAGACTCCTAGCTAATGGGTGACCTATACCTCCACAAAAATAGCTCATAAGTATATCTAGTCTCACATGTCTGGATCAGTCATATAAGAGGAATATGATCCCACACCCATATAAGTAATAAAGTGCATCCTGGTTCTAGTGCCCTACCCTTATGGTAGGCGTACATGGGAAAATCATAATAAAGCTGCCCAAGGATAGTATATCCCTAGCAGTATTGATCCCCATCCTCTACAATACTGCTTATCAATCGAGCCCAGCCAATCAAGAATCCCTTTCCTACATGATCAAGCATCATTCATCCCCCAATAAGTCCTACCATATATAGTACCACCTGCCGCAACCGTGGCCGTAGTGCCATCACTCCAGCCCCTAACATCCACTGTCGTGAAGTTGGTATATTCGCATATCTCCTCCCAAAGGCCATCTCCATGTGAGGCTCTGACCCCTCAAAATAGTACTTGGGTATCAGCCCCTGAATTGGCACTCTATAAATCCTCCACACATCGTGAAGGGTAATCATGGCTTTCCCTGTAGGGAAGTGAAAGCTCGATGTGGTACTATGCCACCTCTTTATCAGTGCCAACATGAGCACATTATGTGCTCTCAAATGGGGCCAGAGGTGTACATGCTCTAATCCGCACAACATAACAATCCTCCAATCCTCTATAGTCAACTCATGCTCCAATGCCATCATCGCTGAAAAGCACTCCCTCGCCCGAAAGGTAATAGTATCCTCCTGCATCCACCATGCTCATGTCAGATATCAGATAGTATTATGAGGAATCAAAAATGCCCCTAGCCTGATAGGGGTCATCAAAAAATGCTCCCAGACTCTCCCCTCTCTCTTCTTTCCTCCCTTTTTCATTTTTTTCTAGGTCAATTAGTGGCGACGTTGGTTTACCCTCACAGATGGTGGTTCTTCACAGTTGCTGATTTGCAGAGACGACGATTTAGGTCGCTGCCTCTTCTCCATGCAGATGGTAGAATTCTTACTCTGCCATCTCTTCCCTCTTTTTCCCCCTTCCCTCTACCCTCATAGACAATGATTGTGCGATCTTTGTCTGCATAGACGCCGATTGCCGATCATTCATCTGCGAAGACGGTGACCCGTCGATCGTCGTCTATGTTACAGGTGACTTTGGAGCACATTTTAGGCACCATAAATGTGATAAAAACATTAAATGTGTAATCGACTAGGATGCCTTTGACTACTCACCGATGGTCCAATGTATGCGGTTCACTAATGGATCCTGACTCTCTCTCCAAGGTGTGCACGCTCTCCAATTTTTTTCATCGCTTCTCTCTTCTTCCATCTTTTTTTCTCTTTGTGAGTAAAAATGACTTCTCTTTGGGCCCCGGTGGACTATTTATAGCCCCTTGAGGCCTGTTTCCTCTGTCCTTCTCCCTGTTTCCTTCTCTGGTCCCCATTTTTCCTTTATTTCTTTTGGACACGCCATGCAGTTGGTCTTCTTTTCCTCTTTTCCTGCCTTTTTTTTTAGCAAATTTTATTAAAACAATTTATTTTTTCCTATTATGTTCTCTAGGGGGCACACTCCTCCACCCTCGTTGCCTTAGATTTTCCTGACCTTTCTAGGCCATCTTATTTTCTTTTCTTTGACGCGATGCCACTTCCAACGTTGCATCAAAGAGGGGCAAAATGTAGAGGTCTAAAATTGTTTTTATATTAATTTAATTAATATTCTCACAGCATTATAATTAATTTTGATTAATTAATTATGTTTTTTATATTCTTCTATCTATTTAATTAAAATATGATTCACCTTCTTTAGTATTTAAATTTAATTTAAATACCATCGCCTTTAATGTATTAAATCTTATTTATATACATTTCCCTCATTAATCCCTTTTAAAAAAAAAATTATTTATTTATTCCTACACATGAATTAATTCTACTAAACCACAATTAATCTAAATCTAATTTGGATTAAACTAATTTGAACCTAGATTCTACCCTATTTCACAGCACTCTCACCAAATAAACCTACTTACTAATTAACTAAGGTTAATTAGGCTAATTTCTTGATTCCTACACATATTAGTCCTAATTATTTGCTCACACATGTGTGAGCAAATTTCTAAAAATTGAATTTTCTAAATAATCCTAATTTGGTGCCAACAAGGTTTCTTACAACCTTCATGACACTTTCTTACACTTTCTAAAAGTGTTTTATTGGACAAAAACTCTTACACCTCTTACAAGATCCTCGACATGTGTACTTTAAGTACACCTTGACCCATCACATCAAAAGTTGCTCACACATGTGTGAGAAAAGTTGACCTATTGCATGACTTATGTGTCCCTCATGTGGCACCTATGTGGATGCCACATGAGCTCCACCTCATCCAAGCCCTCTCTCTCCTCCAAAAAATCTATAAATAGAGGTCATTGTTAAGAGAAAATCATCTCTCATTTATGCATTGTTATCATGCTAGTTTAGTGTTTGAATTTCATAGCTTATTTTCATGTTCATGCTTTTAGTTCATTTAGAAATCACATCTTAGGTTTAATCATGAAATGAATCTAGTTCTTGTTTCAAATGCATGTCTTTCTAGTCTAGCTTTCCATCTTCATCATCCACATTTGGTGAAGGCTTGAGACAAGTTCCTCATACTTGTTCTTGAGATCCTCATTTAGTTGCACTTAGTTGCATTTAGTTTCAATCAATGAATCAAGTGAGATTTTAGTATTGTGTTGGGAGAGCACACCCACATAATTATCTAAGAGAAAAACAACAAGGCAGTGGGTGCCCTTATTCATCTCATCAGAGGTTGTGATGGAGTCCCTTGTTTTCTTAGAGTATGTTCTTAGACATGTTTAGTTGTTTTAAATGATTTATATCTCTAACATTTGCATGTTTGAGCGTGCCCCCAACAGGTAGGATTTCAGAACATATAGATAGTACTATCATGTTCGGATAGGGCATTAATAGTATTGTCATAGCTATGGGTAAATTTAACATTATTATTGCCTCTCAAGTTGTTTCCATTGTTCCCTCCATTATTAGCAGTGGAAGATTCACCTTTCTCATGCTTGTAGAAAGGAGCTTTAAATATTGTGTGATCTTCATTATTTTGAGGTCTTTATACCTTAATTAAACCATTATCAATAAGATCTTGCACCACATTTTTTAGGTGCATACAATCATTTGTCTTATGTCCTTGATTCCTATGGTATTCACAATGGTTAGAATCACTCCACCATGTAGGCTTGATTTGTGGTTCATAGGGTTGAGCCCTTGGTAAATCAATAATCTTATTTGCAATAATATTCCTTATTGCATTTGCAAGTGGTTTACCTAAGCAAGTGAATGTCCTCTTAGGTGATGGTGCAAAGAAATGTTTAGGCTTGTTATCCCCTTGATTGTTCCCAAAGTTATTACTGGTGGTATTGTTGTTGAAAGGTACTTTGGGTGCCTGATTCACATTGTTAGCTTGAGAGAATCCTCTTGTAAGATTAAACGGGGTAGCCTTCAAATTATTTTCCTCTACAACTCCATCATTGACCACACTTTTTTTTTTCCTCATCCAAAACTGGTTATTGTTAGGAGGATTCCTATTTTGATTGTTGTTGGAGGTATTGTTGCTATTGTTCTTATAAAACTTAAGTTCTCCACTTTTAACCAATACCTCTTCCATAGTAACTCCATTCTCAATTAGGTCTTAGAAAGACCTAGGACATTGTAACCCTAATTGATAATTCATCTCATTACTCAAGCTATTAGTAAAGATGTCCATCTTCTGTTTTTCAGGTACACTTCGAGGGTATCTAGAAAATACCGCTCTCCATCTTTGCAAGAAAAGTAAGAATCTTTCTCCCTCTTGTTTCTTGTTATTACATAAATTTATCATCGTAACCTCATGTTTGATATTGTAGGAATAATGAGTTACAAATTTAGAGGCCAATTCCTCAAAGGTTTGGATGCCAAAGGGTAACTTGGAAAACCATTCCATTGCCATGCCTCCTAAAATTAAAAGCAACAACCTCATTAAATATGTTGTGTCATGCATGAACTCTAGGATCAATGCACAAAATTCCCTTAAATAGTCTTTTGGATCAGATTCTCATACTTTTTGTATTTAGGAAAAACAACATCATTTGGGAATGGGACCATAATTAGGGTTTTGTCAAATGGAAAAGGACACAATGCTGCTATGGAAAAGGGTTTAGGAGCCCCACTTTGTTTCATTGTGTCCAAATGCAGTTGGAATAACTTGAATTGCTTATTCATGAAATCGATAGGATTTTCTTTGTCTTCTTTTTGTTTGAGTTGATTGACATTATAATCATGAGGGAGTTTGAGACCCTCTCATGCTAGGTCTAAAATGTACTTTTCCCTATCTCTATCCAACACTTTCTCCATAAGTCTCATGAAGAATGGGCTTTGCATGACTTTGTTGACCTTCTCATCAGTTGCCTCTTTGTCATTAGGGTCAACATTTTCCCCATTGTTATTGTTATTTAACCCTTGATTGTTAGGGTTCATTCCTCCTCCATTGTTATTATTGTTTTCCCCTTGGTTGTTAGGGTCAACTCCTCTATTTTTATTGTTATTGACCCCACGAACTCCATTGTTATTGATATCCTTATCGATTTGGTTAATTTGATTGGGGTCCATGTTTCCAAAGTGGAAAGACATAGTTGGTTCTACCTCCTTTGTAGGTTCTCGTGTTGGTCTTGAAGAAGTGAAGGTATTGCTAGGAAAAGGAAGCTCCTGCCTTAGATATGAACCGTCAGATTGCAGGGTATTCTTGATATAGTGAGATCAAGTAAAATCTGACATGGACATGAATTGCATAAAATCTTGGCTTTCTCTCACTTTAATTGATCAATCCCTTATAAATTTTGCAAAATGTCCAATAATGGGGATTCTGACCAAGTTAAACTTTTGAACAGTTAGAAAATCCAAAAGGGTACTCAAAACTAAAATTAAATTTTCTCCATCCCTCAGGAAATATCCACTATTTTCCCTTCTTTGATTCTGGGCATCACTTCCTTGTGTGTAAGCATGACTTAACTCTTCACGGTCGTTAACTGGAATTTGTCTACGCGACACTTTGTAGTTAGCAGGTGGCATTTTCCTGTTGGTAGGTGTTGTTTTAAATCTTTCAGGTGTCACTTTCTAGTGACTTGTGTGGTGTTTTAATGTTACTAGGTGTCATTTCAATGTTTCAAGCATCACAAAACTTTCTGTAGGCGTCACTTAAATGGTTATACACGACATTTTGCAGATAAAAGTTGTTTTTCACAATTTTTTTGGATTTTTAAAAGTTTAAGGTTATGATCAAATCTTCTAGATAATATTCTTACTTGAAAAAGTAAATACAAATGCAACACACACACATCAAGTTTGTATCGTATCCCTAAAACAACACTATGTATATGTTCTTGATTGTTTTAACAAGTATAGCACAAGAATAAATTCCAAACAATCTACCTAGAGTCAGATTTGGATTTTAAACATTTTATCTCTGATAGGTAGCATTCTACTTAACGAAGATTTATTTAACACCTCCATTCTAAACTATTTCAATTTCTTTTACCCCCTTGCGGGCTTCCCACACACACAAAAGTACAATTTTGCACAATCCTGAAGGAAAACTCGAGGAAGTGAAGATAACTTGCCCACAATTTAGTCACTACAACCTATTAAGGAAAAGTGAATTTGTTTATAGTGGGTCAGATAGTATCGCTCCTTAAGTGATTGTCTCCACTTTGGGTCATTCCATCTCACCATCCTTGTAAGGATGTACTCGGGAGGCAAGCCCTCTAAAGCTCTATATTAACTAGCATATATAGGAAAGCATAAAATCAAACTTAGTTCAACAATTTTGGGAATTTGATTAACTTAAAAAGTGAAAAGCATATCCTTATTGTTGTTCTTCATTCCAAACACCTCAAACACTTTGTTCTTTTTCAACCTCTTGACAAGGAGCTTCTTAGAAATTAAAATGTGTGGTTAATCTTCCTCCCTTTCTTTCTACCACCCTAAACTAAACATGTTTGGATTTTTGATCAGCTTCAAAAAGTTGAGAGCATATGCCTAATATTTTGTTCAAGATGGACAATAATAGGGTTTCCCTAATTATACTAGGTATAAATGAATTGCCACAAGTTAAGGGAAAGAAAGCTTGTTTTTAAAAGTACCTATTTCAAAGATAGAAAAGGCTAGGCGCTTTATGGAGGTTTTTATGCTTGTTTTTCTTACTCACCTACTGGTGATAGTTCCCACTCTGGTTCCACCAACAAGTTAATAAACACAAAGGAACAAAGTGAAAAAAAAACTTGAAATGAAATTAAAAATGCAACTAAGTTTTTTTGATCAAATTTGCCAAAAATAAAACTTAAGAACTTAAAGCATAAAATCAATTAAGAGTAGGAAACTTCTTTTTGTATGCACTACTAACTTTTATGTAATGCTCAAACAAGTGTTATTCTAACTCTAAATTTTCCAAAATATTTGCACTATGAATTTGTTTAGAGTATTTTGTTAAGATCCTTACCTCTTTGTTTGGCCTTGTGACCCTCAACTCTGGTTTCTGCACCTTTATGTGTCTATTCATCTATAGAAAAAAAAATAACAGAGAGTTAGAACAGAGAATATGTTAATTTAAAATCAATAAAATGTAGCAAATTGTAGGCATTGTATAACAACTAACACACGCTATTTAACTATTACTACGTGGTATTAAAAACTTTGCAGGATAAATTTAAATCTTAACATGACGCGACATTTAAAAATAAACAGACATTAAAAGAATTATAACAGGCACTACAGAGCATTTAAATTGTGATAAAAGATTGATCACAGGTGCCAGTAAAATGTTTCTAAGCATCGTTTCATGAGGTGTAGGTGACGCTTTGAGTGCACAGGCGGTGTACTTTAACAGATAGGTGGTGAAAGAAGTAGACAGAAGATAGAAAGGATCTTCTAGGAAGCATTTAAGTGTTTGCAGGTGTCATCATTTAGCTTTTAGGCATCGCTTTACCCTGCAACCTGCAAATTATCAAAAATTCAAACAAAAACACACAAAAATCAAGATTAAACGTTAAATGGAGGCTCAAAGCCCTAAGGTGGGCACCATTTGTGTGTGAATGAATTACACCTTCATGAAATTAGTTTATTTAACTACAATTCTATGGAATAATACTGTAAATTTAAGCTAAGAATTGCAATTAAATCAATAAGCATCTAATGGCTCTCTATCTAAACATGTAGATAAAGCTCTCAACCTTAATCTCTATCAATGACAGTCCTAGAACAAGAATTTGATGAAGATAAATGCCTAAATCTAGCTCAATTCTCTCAATTATGATGATATTGGATCCAAATGCACTCAAATGATCTCCATAATGATAAAATGATATGATAATATCTCAATTATGCTTAAATTTCTATGAAAATGACAAGAGGTTTCATGCTTTGCATTCAAATTTCTAGGATCTCTAATGCTCTCAAAATGGCTTCTATTTAGAGGATTTTCCCAAGTGTAGGGGTGGAGTTAATTGATCATAGTTAAGTCATGGTTGAGTGAGAGGATTTAAAATGGTTTCAAATGGGGGGACAATTTAAATGCTTGTCTCAAAGGTTGGGACAAAGAGACAAATTTGAGTGATTGAGATTAAAAGTTTAAAATGAGTGATTGAGATTTCAAATTAGGAGTGATCCATGTGCTTTGTGTTCTCAATTCTCATTGGTTGCTAAAATTTATTTTGAAAGATATTAGGATTATTTAATTCAATCATTTAATTAAATTAGCCATGTAGGGATGAATAGGTTCAATTTGATTTATGATTTAAACTATACAATTAATTGATTAAAATCAATTATATAATTTTAATTATCCCTTTTAGGCTTATATTTGATTATTTGATATCATGGTTAATTAATCCTTTGATTTAACTTGATTTATCCCAATTTGATTGATAAATATCCATTTGATTTTATTTTGATCCATTTTGATGCAATTTGATGAGATTAGGAGCAATTTGATGAAAAATGCAGATTTGATTGTTTAGAGAACATCTAGTCAATTTTAGGTGTCTACATTAATAATTAATAAAAGAATTAATTATTAATGCACCTAAGAGAAATCTTAAGAACTAAAGAGTAATGAAAACTTAACTAATTAAATCAATAGGATTTAATCAATAAGTCTAAAGGGAAATTACTCTAACAACCCCTTAAGTGAAGCTCAGGAGGTAAGCTAACCTAGCATAGCTATGAAAGCATGTAATGGGTCCCGACAACAAGGCCTGGTCAGGTACCCAAGTACAAAAAATCTCTGTAAAGAGGAGAAAAGGAGAATACCCAGTAAAAAAACCCCTCTCGAAAAACAGATGAAGCCTAGGGAAGGACTAAAGAAGCCTTCACACTAAAGAATGTCCTAGAAAATAGGAACAAATAAAGAACATGTAGAACACCTCTGAAGCATGAAGCTGCAAACACTATAAAAAAATAACTGATGGACCCTTCACTGTAATATAAAATTATTAGGTATAGAAATCTATAAATAAAGCCTGAAGAGATGATCAATCAAACCAAGGAAGCATTAGAACCAACATGAGATACCCCCCATAATGCTAAGTAGGGAGAGGTATGACAGGTACACTAAAATAGACTGTCAAGAAATGTTGCATGATGAAGAATGTAGAAACACATATAAAGGATGGTGTCATTGAAGGATCCCTCACTTGACACACATTATGAGGCTAATGTCGTGGAAGGGACACTCACTTGAAAAAGGTAGATGGAAAATAAAGCAAACATCAAACCCCCCATGGCACTTTATAATGTAGTGTGAGTACAATAAAATCTCAAGCATGCATCAGGTGACACTTTATCTTAGTGTGTTTGAAAACAAGAAAATCTATAGAAATAGATATATACAATGTCCAAATAAGGAAACGATCTCATGACATGAAACATCCAAGATATCTACCAGAATGCCATAAAAGAAAAAAAATTGAATACATAGATACATGGAGAAGAAACTGGGTGTGAGACCCATAGAAGAAGAAAGAGAATGGAGGCATCTTTCCCATGCCATGCGGAAGTCAAAAAAAGGAGTTCAGAGGAGCGCAAAATGGAACCCTGACTTTGACTGGAAAAAACCCTGCAAGAAAGACAAATCAGATAACCAAATAGGAAAAGTCAAATTGACTTCGGAACCAGCTTCCGTCAAAATCTTGTTTGGTGAAAAACGCCCTTGGTTGCTCAAGTTATGAACAAAAAACCACTAGTAGGTCAAAAACTAAATGATCCAGAAGAACCTCAGCCAAAAATGGTGGAGCCCGGCTAAGCTAGCAAAAAACCTCCAAAAAAGGACTGCCTCCAGATTTCTCACCAAAATGGAAGAAAAAATATTATTTTTTTAATTAAAATAATAATAATAACAGAGATTATTTTAAAAAACAACAATTAAAAAAACATAATTTTTTTTTAAAACAATTAAAAAAACAGACATGCTTTTTTTTTAAAGAAAAAAAACATTTAAAAAAAAATTATATATTTTTTTATGAAAAAAATATTTTAAAAAATGGGGCGGTGGCCGATCTCGACGACGAGCTCTGAGATTGGCTTGCAGAGCTTCGAGCTTGGCTTGGCGAGCACCTAAATCAGCTCACAGAGCTCTTAGCTCAGCTCACAAAGCTCTGAGCTCGGTTCAGCGACCTCCAAGCTCGACTCGCAGAGCTGAGGGCTCGGTCCACTGAGTTGCGGGCTCAGATGCCGAGCACTGGGCATGGGTGTTGAGCTATGGGCACGGGTCCCCAAAAAACATTTTTTTTAAATTTTTTTGTTTTGCCTCGAAAAACATGCCTGGAGGCAAAATTTGTTTTCCAAATGTCATGGAGGCCAAAACTAACAAACCTTATATGAAAATATAGGTTTTTGGACCTTCTAAGTGTGATGATGAGGTCCGTTTGGGCCTAAAATGATCCAAAAAAACTTTCACCTCCAGATTGAATTTAAAACCCCAAAAAAGATGAAAATCTCTCATTCAAATACAGCTTCCAAAAGTCCAGAATAGGCCGTAGAAGACGGGCTCTGATACCATGAAGGATCTGAGAAACACTGATCTGATTGTGCCCAAGAACAACTACATGCAAAATACCTGTTACAGAAAAGAAGCAAAAGAAGGAAAAGGGTGAAGAACTCAGAAGCTCAAAGAAACTCGAATGAGTAGAGAAAAAATGTATTCGGAATTAATTGACAATAATTACAAAGTTCAACCTTAAAAGGTGAACGAAACCCTAAAAGGAAAAAAGCTAGGTTGTACATTAATAATTAATAAAAGAATTAATTATTAATGCACCTAAGAGAAAGCGTAAGCACTAAAGAGTAATGACAACTTAACTAATTAAATCAATACGATTTAATCAATAAGTCTAAATGGAAATTACTCTAACAATAACCCCTTAAGACACCTAATGTATATTATGACCACTAAGATGTATTATTAGGGATCCTAAGGGTTTCTAAGGGTTCTTAAGGGGTCCTAGGATACATTAATATGTTCTATAACCGCTTAGGACCCCTCGAACCCTTAGGAAGCTTAAGAATACATCTTAGGGGTCATAAGGGGTCCTAAGACATAGTAATGTGTCCTATGACCCCTTAAAACCCCTTAATGTGCACTAGGACCCCTAATATGTATTCTTAGGGTTCCTAAGGGGTATTGAGGTATCTTAAGGGATCCTCAGACTCATTAATGCATCCTATGACCCCTTATGCTCCCTCGACCCCTTAAGAAGCCTAATAATACATCTTAGGGGTTGTAAAGGGTCTTATAGGGTCCTAAGACATAATAATGTGTCTGATGACCCCTTAAGAACCCTTAATGTGTACTAGGACCCCTAATATGTATTCTTATGGTTCTTAATGGGTACTAAGGTGTCTTAAGGGGTCCTATGACCCATTAATGCATCCTACAACCCCTTATGACCCCTTTTGACCCCTTAGGAAGCCTAAGAGTATATCTTAGGGGTTGTAAGGGGTCTTATGGTGTCTTAAGACACATTAATCTGTCCTATGACCCCCTAAGACACATTAATGTGTACTAGGTCCCCTAAGATGTATTGTTAGCGATCCTAAGTGGTTGTAAGGTGTCTTAAGGGGTCCTAAGACACAATAATGCATTCTATGACCCCTTATGACCCCTTGACCCCTTAGGAAGGCTAAACATACATCTTAGGGGTCCTATGACACAATAATTTTTCTCATGACTCCTTAAGACGCATTAAGACCCCTTAATGTGTACTATGACCCCTAATATGACCCCTAATATGTATTCTTAGGGTTCCTAAGGGGTACTAAGGTGTCTTAAGAGGTTCTAGGACCCGTTAATGCATCCCACAACCCTTATGAACCCTTCTAACCCCTTAAGAAGCCTAAGAGTACATCTTAGGAGTCGTAAGGGGTCTTAAGGGGTATTAAGACACATTAATGTGTCATATGACCCCTTAATACACCTTAATGTGTACTAGGAGCCCTAAGCTATATTTTTAGGGTTCCTAAGAGGTTGTAAGGTGTTTTAAGGGGTCCTAGGATAGATTAATGCATTCTACAACCCCTTATGACCCCTCAACCCCTTAGGAATCCTAAGAGTAGATCTTAGGGGTCGAAGGAGGTCTTAAGGTTCCCTAAGACATAATAATGTGTCCTATGACCCCTTAAGATCCCTCAAAGTGTACTAGGACCCCTCAAATGTATTCTTACCATTCCTAACAGGTACTAAGGTGTCTTGAGGGGTCCTAGGACCCATTAATACATCCTATGACCCCTTATGATGCCTTACAACACCTTAAAAATCCTAAGACTACATCTAAGGGGTCCTAAGACACATTAATGTGTCTTATGACCCCTTAAGACTCCTTAGTGTGTACTAGGACTCGTAAGATGTATTCTTAGGGTTCTTAAGGGGTCATAAGGTGTCTTAAACATTCCTAGGACACATTAATGCATCTTATGCTCCCTTATGACCCCTTACGACCCCTTAGGAAGCCTAAGAGTACATCTTAGGGGTTGTAATGTGTCTTAAGGGGTCTTAAGATCCATTAATGCATCCTACGACCCCTTATGACCCCTTGCCACCCCTTAGGAAGCCTAAGAGTACATCTTAGGGGTCATAAGGGGTATTATGGTGTCCTAAGACACATTAATGTGTCCTATGACCCCTTAAGACACCTTAATGTGTACTAGGACCCCTCAGATGTATTCTCACGGTTCCAAAGGGGTTGTAAGGTGTCTTAAGGGGTCCTAGGACACATTAATGCATTCTACGGCCCCTTATGACCCCTCAACCCCTTAAGAAGCCTAAGAATACATATTAGGGGTTGTAAGGCATCTTAAGGGGGCCCTAAGACACAATAATTTGTCCTATGACCCCTTAAGATGTTGGCAAGTTGACTTCCTGAGGAAGCATGACTTACTCTATGTTGTCAATCATGGCAACAAAGTCATACTAAGTTTTTGTCAAAGATAACTTAGAAGATAAAATGACTAAGTATAGAAAATAGGACAGACAAAGAGATATAGAGATCAACACATCAGCTCACATGTTAGAGATCACACCAGAACATGCCTGCTTAGATATATACTCTATGGTGTATATGCATGCTAGATCCAAATGCTCAGAGTACATAACATTAGTATAGAAAATTTACAGATAGATTAGTAGACCTGTAGTCCAGGAAATAGAGCATGGAAGCCAACTACAGTTTTGATCAGCGTGTATGATTTTATAATGTAATGGCTAAGCGCCTTTAGTTATAAGTTTTTAATAATTTAATTAAGGTTATTGTAAACATGCTTGGGCCGAATTGTTCAGAAGCGTTGTATATTTTTGTTTTAGGGCCGACTAATGATTTGTTTTGGGTTGCGCCTATTTAGATTTAAAGATATAAGTATGTAATGTAAAGTTAGGTTACAAGTATCGATTATTGTGTAAGAAATTACAAAGGGAAAGCATAATGAAGTCAGAAGATGAGATAGCTCTTTGAAGAAGTAAGAGCATCCATGCATACACGGAACTGATCAGACAACAGTGCCACTACAGTAGTTCATTTTTGATATAGTGCATATCAACATTCAAAGGGTTGTAGCCTTCATCTTATTGGATAGTGAGTCCTTGGACAGTGAGTCCACCACCCCTAACAGGGTTATTGTAAAAGAATCTTAACAAGGTCAGACCCTTAACCAGGTCATTGTACTCAATTTCTAAAGACTGCTTCTAACAGGGCAAAGGAACTTTAACAGGTTCATTATACCTAGTACAATATTTTGTGGGTACTAATCCCCACTGAAGTTTTCCTCTGATCAAGGTTCTCCGTAATCAAATCATGTGTTATGTGTTCTTGTGTTAATATTCTTGAATGCATATTTGTTTTATGTTTAATTGGCTGAAATATAATAAGTAGATAAAAACTGATTCACCCCCCCCCCCTCAGTGTTTCTAACAATTGGTATCAGAGCTCTGGTCCTCTGAAATAAAGTTTAACCACTTGAGGAGATCATGGACTCAGCTGAAGCAAAACATTTGAAAAAGAATCTTGAGGAAACTCTTGAAGATCTTGACAGATCTGAGAAGGAAAATGAAGAACTAAGATTGAAAAATGATGGCTCTCAAATACTTATTAAAAGGCTAAGAAAAGATCTGAAAGATTTTTCTACAAGTAATCTAGGACAAATGGTCAAAAATATTAATGAAGAGAACAAATCTCTAAAAGATAAACTTGAAGATTTGGAGGAACAACTTACAGATAACTAGAACACCATTGAAGACAAGATCAAAGAAAGCAATCAACTGGAAGAGGAAATTCTGCAGGAAAACATGAAAGTCTTGGAATTGGAAAACATAAAGAAGAAGTTGGAATCTGAATTAACAGAAGCAAAGGATAAGATTGATAAACTCCACACAAGTTCTGATTTGATTTAATCCCAGCTTAATGCGCAAAGAAAAAAGGGGAACACTTTTGGTCTTTAATTCAATACAGCACAAGATGAAATCAAATCATCACAAGAGAAAGAAAAAACACTTGAAGCATCTTTAGAAGCTAAGAAAGCTGAAGATACTATAGAGGTTATATCTAAACCACCTAAAAGAGAAATCAAGTAAGTTAACAAAACTTGTTATGCATGCAATAAACATGGGCATTTGGCTAGAGATTGCAAAGAGGTAAGACCTTTTAAAGGTTATTGTTACTCCTGTAATAAGTTTGGTCACAAGGCTATACACTATAGAACAAATCATAAGAATCAACATCAAAAAAATCACAGAGGTATGAATCAAAACAATCAAAGAAACCAACTCTTGAGAAATTTGCAAAACATTACATGTCAGATATGCAACTACAATGGACACACAGCAAAGCAATGCAACATCATGAGCAAGACCATCAGACCTTGTATCATTTTTCACACATGTGGAAAGGCTAGACATATCACAAGGTTTTGTAGATCCAAAACTCAAAAACAAGAAGATCCCAAAAAGTCTCTATTTGAAGAGAAAGGAGAAGTCAATTTTGTCAAAGCAAATGAAGATTCAAGCAAAATATGGGTTGAAGTTAAGAAGGACATAAATGTTGACAAAGTAGTTGATGTATCCTCAGTGGATGCACCCTCTACTTCTGCCTGAATAGACCTTCTTGGTCTTAGGGGGAGCTATTCTAGCTCAGAACCCCTGCGCTGTTGGTGTACTCACATCAGAGTATTCGCCTTTGGATTCATGGTTAAAAGCTTAGATTACAGCTATGTGCATTCACACATTATCTAAACTACATCGGGATCAAAGTTTGAAAATCTCTATGCATGGTTGCAAGCATTAAATGTGGCAGATTGTATAAAAAAAAGTTCATAGTCGATCATTTTCGCAATTACATTTGAGAGCACAGAAATTGAAGAGAAATAGAGTACTAAGACATCAAAGCATGAATGCTTAAATAGTTTGGCAGTTGGAACGAATGAATAATTAGTTTGAAGTGGAGCCCTAGCCATCATGCCATTTCAAAATTTCATGAAAACCCTACATAAGCAAACAAACAAGTAAGTATGGTGACCCCAGTTATGTTTGATGTAGCAGAGAGGAAGAGGTTCATATTTAAGAAGCATCCATTTAAATCCATACTGGATGATGTGGAAGGGGCTTTCTCCAAAACCCCGCTTGGCATTGTTCACGTGGAAGATATCCGCACATACATTTACTGTAAAAAGGAATCATTAGGAGATGATAATATAGCTTCTCACATGGCATTAATGCTAAATAAAGACTTCACATTCAAAGATGAGTTTGCACACTTACAAGATAACCCTATTGTCGAGTATTTGAATGCGCATGACTTTGAAGAACCAGAATGGGTGAAAATTCTATTAAGTAGAATTCATGATGATCTTTTCTAGATTGGAGATGTCCTAGTTTGAATCACTACTAAACTAATCCATTAGTTAACCGGACTTCCAATGATTGGACCTATGCTTCCCACTGACAAGGATATCAAGAAACAAATTGAGAAAGTTTTTTTGTCTAAGAGTGATAGGCGCGGAATGACAATTGACCCTATCAAGGAAGATGACATTAAACTCATGACTATGATACTTAGATACAAGTTTCACCATGCCAGCAGGTTGAATAGTGTCTCTACTGCAACAGTTCTTATAGCTATCAGAATAGTGAAGGACAACACCCAATACAACCTATGTGAGATCTTCCGCGGTCAATTGATTGACAATATCATAATCATCAAGCATGACAGAAGCAAAACATTCAGGTTTGGATCTCTGATCATCTATTTATATCACCATATAGTTGGAAAGGTTGCAGACCTTTATCTAGACAAGGGAAAACCTACAATGACTCAGATATCTCTTAAAGACACAGTAGAAAGCAGTGCAAGAGATAAAATGGATATAGACATAAAGATATTCAAATTCAAAATGTAGAGCAGGTTCAGATTATCTGAGAAGATAGTTGAAAAATATAGGGATACAATATGCTTTATGGTAGAGACAGATTGCACAAGCATGGAGGTTTTTGAGCCTAGAACTAAGTGGATTCATCCACTAGGGTATGAAGTAGAAGACCATGTGTTAGAAGGATACGTGCAGGTCTTATTTTCAGCACCTAAAGACCCTAATGAACCTAGATGGGGCACTTACAGAGAATATAATGATGAAGTGGATATTGAACTACAACTTGCCATCAATAAAAGGAAAGCATCCAAAGTGACATCCAAAATTTTGAGAAAGCATGGAGTCACACAAGAAGATTTGGATAAGGCAAAAGAAGCCAAAATTGCTAAAGTTAAAATTGAGAAAACTATTGAAACTTAGAAGAAGAAATAAAAGAAAAATGAGGAAAGTACCAGTGCGCCTACTACCACAATTGATCTAGATACATCTCCACCTTCTGTACCTACTAAGAGACCTAGAGGAAGGAAGCAAGTGGCTACAAATCATCCATCCTTAAGAGCTACATGGAGCACAACTAAGAATGTTCAAGCTCCACCTGAGGTAGGATTTAGACCTAATCTAAATATCTTGAAGAACATGATTGTAAATGAAGGAAGACTAGATACATTATCAAAATCCTATGACATGTATCAGAGATGGATAAGACTAAGATACACTCTATGATCATATCTCATATGATCAAGTTTAAGAAGTCTGTTCTTGAACTCAAAATAGTAATACTAGATAAGTTATGGAACATACTGGAGATAATGAAAAGACATGATATTGAAGAGGACATGAAGATTAGAGAAGAAACTTTGGACACTCTTCTTCCTATTTGTTCACATGATGAGAAGGCTATCTTATTAGATCTGGTGAAGCCTCATCTCTGTAGTAAGACAAGGATTCTACAAATTATGAACAAGGAGTATGAATAGATTGGTAAGGAGACTGAAAAGGCATTTGCACAAGTCTTTATGGATAGACATATGTATCCACAAATGATTCCTACACCAAAAGTTACCCCAGCTCCTCCCAAATAGGTTACAACTCTAGTAATTTAGGTTATTCCTACAACAGGTCCACAGGATTCAGCACCCACAGTGACAATGACTTCTAAGATAGCTAAAGATACAGAAGATACTATAATAGTTGACAATGTTAAGATATCTATGACAGGTTCTGATAATGATATGAATAAGGTTGATGAAGTAATGAACATAGATGCCACATCTCTACAAAAGAATGAAGTGACTTCCATTGATCCAATAGACTTGAATAAGGATAAAGATACTCAAGGTAATGAGACACCAGTGAAAGAGATTCATGTCAAAAGTGAATGTGTAGATACAAGTCAGAACACTATTTTCTCACCATCCACTCAACCATCTACATCATTGTTGTCAAGGTTAACTCCTGACTCAGCAAGTTTAGATGCATGGGGAG
>MU225023.1:192745-205903 GCA_018584345.1 Thuja plicata | reverse complement strand
TGATGATGATGATGATGGTAAGAATATTTCTACTCCTCCTAGTGATAATTTTTCTCATGATAGTGATAATGTTGTTCATGATGATAATGATAGTGATGGTGAAAATGATGAATTTACTCCTCATAGTGATATTTCCATTACTTCTAAAAGAAATCCTAAATGGTTTAAAAATTTACCTAATGAAGTTGATGATTATATTACTAGAATGGGTGGACTTAAACCTAGGAGAATTAATTATTGTAACTATGCTTTAATGTCTTGTCTTATGCATTCTAAGATCCTCAAACTTTTTCTCAAGATAAAAATCAACCCCATTGGAAAAATGCTAGCAAGATGAATATGATAGTTTAATTTCTAATAATACTTGGGATTTAGTTACTTTACCTCATGGAAAAAATCTTGTTTCATGTAAATGGTTATATAAAACTAAGTTGAATGCAAATAATAAAATTAGTAAGTTTAAAGATAGACTAGTAGCAAGAGGTTTCTCTCAAGTTGAAGGAATAGATTATAATGAGATCTTTGCACCTATTGCAAAAATGCCTACTATTAAAGTTGTTCTTACTTTAGCTGCTAAAATGAATTGGCCTATTCACTAAATGGATGTTAAAAGTGTTTTTTTAAATGGTGATCTGCATGAAGAAATGTATATGTCTCAACCTCCTGGTTTTATTAAAGAAGGTAATGAACATCTTGTATGTAAACTAAAGAAATCTATCTATGGTTTAAAACAATCTCCTAGAGAATGGTATTCTAAAATCAATGCTTTCTTTATTTCTCAAGGTATTTCTAGAAGTCAAAATGATCCTAACTTGTATACCAAGAATAGTGAAAATGGCATTATTATCATTCTTTATGTTGATGATTTGATTCTTACTTCAAGTTCTAATCATTTAATTTATGATATTAAGTCTCAACTTAACCAAAAATTTCAAATGACTGATTTAGGACTTCTACATTATTTCTTAGGAATGCAAATTTTGCGAACCCCTAAGGGTATTTTTATTTCTCAAAGTTAATATGCTAAATATCTTCTTGATATATTTCATATGAATGATGGTAATCATGTTTCAATTCCATGTGAATTAGGAACTAAGTTAATGATAGATATGTTGGGATTAATGTGAATTAGTACTGAGAGGGGAGGGGTGAATCAATACCTTTAAACATTCTAACTCTTTTCACCATTCATCATTATTAATCATTCATTATTGTATTACAAACCATTACTATTGTTCTTTCTTATGCATGTAACATTAATTCATAATCTTTAATTGTTTTTAACAATCATAGAAATATTCATGAAAGTAATAAACACATAACAAAAGATATGTTATCACAGAAAACTCCTGTTAGGAAGTAAAAATTATAGTGGGGATGGCACCCACAAAACTTCACTATCTATAGAATGGAAAGGAGCTGTTAAAGGCTTACAATTGATCACTTTTGATGATCTACCATGTTAGGAGTATTAAGGTGGAGACTGGTTAAGATCTACTCTGTTAAGAGGTTTAGAAACACTGATTTAAGTGTGCACTTATTTAAGAGATTTACAATAAGACTACTAAGTCCACCTTTCTTGAAAGGATTTCTTATGTGTACTACACTTGTTAGAATGAGTACATATGATTGACCTGACTGTATGCAATCTACAATTTTTTATTACAGATCCATTAAAGCTCTCATATTAATAATATCACCTTAAGAGATTGATTTATACCTTTCTCTTCTCGTTGGTAGCCTGTGTTCTTGATCTTAGAACTGATTTGATTCTTTTATGTCCTTCTACATGAATTCTCTTGTTTTGTCTCTAGATTATCTCCATGGCTACAATCTTCATTGAACAACAATTGTTTACAATAGATTGAGCATCTATTTATACAAGTGTTTTACCTATCTTAGAATCACGCATTACAATGTTAACTCTTAGATCCAAGGTTTACAACTTGACCTTGATCTTTAGTTTGCATGTTTTAAATCAGTAGAACTAATTAAAACATTAATAAATACATTTATTCCTCCACACATAATGGATTTAAAAGAAAATCAAGAAGCTATAAATACAACTTCAGTGATTTATCTGACTTGGAAAGTCAGATCCACTTTTTGCGAGATGTAACTGACTATCGGTTCTTGGTCGTCGGGTTGAACTGAAATTCTGTCGGCATTCCTTTGTTGAACTGATCATCAAGTTCTCTTTGTCTGTCGAGTTCCTCTCTTTTTTGTTCCATTGGGTTGCACTGTTGTTACTCATTAGGTTCCATTAACCTTTTTATCATCGGATAACACTGAATAGTGTTTTTCGGGATGCTTTGAACTTTGCAGTATTAGGTAACCTTGGTGGCGGGTAGTGTTGTGCCCTGTCTCTCGGTGTAGTGTAAACTGATGGTGTAGATCATATTTTTCCTTGTGTATACTAATGGAAAAATATAATGCCTTCAATCTCCCCCTTTGACATTAGTATCAAAAACTGATATGTGCATAATACTAAAGTGTTTAGTATGTACACTATGTCTATATCCTTGTCATTATATGACTCCCCCTAACTGTATGCATATGTATAGTATAAGTATATATGTACATATGTATACTTGACTTTGTACTATACATTCCCTGTTCTTTTTTTTCAGTTGTATGATTGTACATATAATTTCCTCTATTCATTTCCCTTTTTTATACTAACTGAACTGTACATATCATTTCCCCCTTTATTTGATACTGATGAAAAAAATGTACAGCTTATAAGATGTCAAAAATTGACAAAAATGTGCAACTTAAAATGTGTCAAGAATATGAGAATGGGTTGTCTTGATATCTTCAAGAAATTTCTCCCATTTTTCTTTTAGTAGTTCTAGGGCCATGTGCTCTAGCTCTAGTCTCGTATGCATATCATAAATGATGTCTAGGACAGATATTTATGGGGTGGCAATTAGTGTGTTTGCCTCTATCACATGTTGTTGCAGTAGTAAAAGTGTCGGTAAGAGCTAAGATTGGAGCTCATTTACCTCATATCTGTACTTTGTCTCTGCAATTTGTATGTCATGTCTCAATTTCCAAGCCTGTTTGATTTTCTCATTATGCAATTTAATTGCATCTTAATTATTTGTGAGACTTTGTGCACCTGTCTTAAGATGAGCATCTATTTGTGCTATCTTTTTGGTATACTCTTGTGTGAGTTGATCAAGTGTACACAATTTTTTTATCAAAGTAATAGCTTATGATATTATTGGATCTATTATGCTAATCAATTCAGAAAGTTGTACATTTTTCAATGTCACTTCCTGGCTTATCTTCTCAGCTAGCTTGAACTCATACTTTTGTTCAAGTCTTTCTTCCATGACCTTCTCAGCATCGATTTTTTGTGATTTTATTGCATCTATGAGCACCACCAATTGATCAAGTATTGGGGTAGTTTGATCAATGTCTATATCTGGTACAATTTGCTGAAGTATTCCTCTTGCTACTTCTAGTACCTTTGCTTCTTTTTTTTCTTTCTGTAGTTTGTCTTGCATTGCTTTTCTCTCATAGAGTTTTGCATACTTGGTCAATTAATTTGGATCCAATGTCCCTGGATCAAAAAATGGAATCTCAATTATTTCATCTAGTGTTACTGGATTCTTATGTTTGTTCTTCTTCTTCTTTGAGACTTGTGGGGATGTAGATGTGTGAAATACCATTGATAGTTCATTTGTTCTCTCTGAAGTGTTTGGTGAAGGCTTTGTAGAAGATGCTTCTTGGGTTTTCTACTCGGGGTGCACCTGTCAGTTTGGTGAAGATGTCTCTCCATTCACCTTGGGTGTCTCTGCATATTTTTCTTCTATTTTCTTCTCCAGCTCATCCTTCTTTTCTTCTTCACTCTTATCTTTCTACTTGTCCTCCTCTACCTTTTGTGTTTCTTCCTTATTTTGGTCAATAGAGTTATCTTTCTGATCGTCGGTAGCAGCTTTCTCTATAGTGGTATCCTTTGTAGTATCTTTAGTGTCTGCTACTTCAGCATCACCCTTATCTTTGGGTGTGCTTGTGTCTTCTACAGTAGATCCATCATTACCCTCTAGTATATTTATTTCCTTCATTAATACAATAATTTTTCTCTGAGTTATAGCTTGGGCTATATCCAGAGTGGTATCATGCTCGTCAGTTTGATCTTTTAGAGCAGTGACATCCTCATCTTTTTGTACTTGGTCTGTAGGGTCTAGTTTTCTTAAGTCCATGACTGAAGTGTCCTGCACTATCTCATCAGCAACATTAATTTATTTACCATCTGATGTCTACAATCCTAGTTTTTGTCCCTGATCCTTAAGTGTTATGAATACAATATCATCTTTCTTTTGTGGATCTTTATCAGAGTCATAATTTGTGATGTCTTGAATGTCAAGAACATCCATGACTTTTTCCATGTCAATTTTCTCCATATCTTCACTATTGTCCAAAGCAATGTGTTGAGGACTTGCCTTGTCTTTCTCCTCCTCTCTATGAGGTGTGTCAGTGAGAAGTAACTATTCCTCATGACATGTTGACTCTGCTGGAAGATCTAATAGATGTCTCCATTTTGTTTCAGTCATATTATCTAGCTTTGTAAACTGATCTTCAAGTACTTTGTACGCCATTATCTTGACTACAAATTTACTTGAGTGCTTCTTCATTATTTCTTTGATTTCTTCAATTTTGGAATCGGGAGGCATTAGTTTGACAAGTATCCTCTCCCTTGCTTCTCTCTTAGTCTGTAGAGCATATGACCATTGTTGGGATATTCTATTACCTATCTCTTTAGGTATTTGGTTGATGAACTCAATTGGTACATATTTGTAGTTGACCATTGCCCTTATTATGGCATCTTGTATCTTATTTTGGTCCTCCGGTTTGAGTGTATCCCATTGTCTTATTCTCTTATCATGCGTTGTGCCAAATGTAACAATAGATTCTCCAGCCTCATCAATTGTTTGATTCCTGTAATTCTTCTTTACTACATCAGGCTCATCTTCTTTTGAATCCTCTATGTCAGCCTTAGTTCTGACCATTCTTTTTCTCCTCTTTGGGGGTGTTGCCTTCAGAGTTTTCTATTTTGTTTTCTTTACTATCAGTTGCTTCCTCTTATAGGTCCTTACTTGACCTTTCTTAGGAGGTTTTGTGTCATTTTTAGTAGTTTGAATCCTCATTCTCTGCTTCTTTGTAGGAGGTGGAGGTGTATCAAATTCAATCTCCTCAGATTCTTATTTGTGTTCATCTTGTCCTTCTCTGATGGTGCCATGTTCATCGGTTTCCTCTGGTTGTTCCTATTCCTCCTCTATAATCGATAGAATCTTCTTGAGGTTCTTAACCATCTTATCCTTCTCATTGACAGTATTCTTTATTGCTAGGCCTCTTTTTATCTTAGATCTAGCCTCTTCATAGGTTCCAAAACTTGGTTTTTTTATGTCAATAGGCTCATCGATCAATGCATCAATTGCATTTGTGGCCTGATCTATGTTGATTTCATAGTTCATTGGTGCTAACCAAGCTGTTCTTGGTACAACCAGTTTTATGTGAGTGAAATATGTGTCCACCATAAAACATATTTCATCCCTATGTTTCAACAATTTTTTCAGGGATTCTTGTCCTTTCCATCATCTTTTCCTCAAATTCAAGGAAGTATGCAGTCATAAAAAAATCAAAATTGTCTCCTAGTGACTTAATTAGTTCACTAATCTATAATGTTACCAATTTTGTAGTGTGCCATTTTACTTTTCCTATTGAAGGAAAATACTGTTGAAAATAGAAAAAGATACACATGATAAGTGAGCTGAACTTACATGTGTTGGTCTTTGTGGACCTGATTATGTTCATGTTTTCATCAAGTTGTTTCAATAGGATCTCACATAGATCCATCTGTATGCCCTTGGTTACAATATTGTAGTCCATGCTTACTGATGTTGTAGATATGATGTTCAACCTGCTTGCTTGAAAGATGTTATAACCAATCACACATGCACTAAACCTCAGTTCCTTGTCGGTGATGGTGTTTACTTTCAGACCTTTGTTGTCCCATTCAGCTTTTGTGAGTTTTGTTACTTCTGGCCTAGAGGGATTCTTTTGAGCCTTGGGCTTGTTGGTTATTGGATAACCAGTGACAGTGTGAAGGAAATCCTTGGTTATTTGTTTGGGTTGATCCAACCACAACTTCTGGTCATGCAATCTGCTAAGTACCAACCTAATTCAGTTGGTCTTGAAGTCCCTCAAGAAATATAGGGCATTAGTTATCCCTTTGACCTCTAAGTGTTTGTGCTCTTCCTTTAGGTTCCCTTCTACATCACAAAGCTTCTTATAATCTTGATCCATCTCTAGATCTCCTATTTTGGTGATCTTCTAGTGAATATAAGACCTAACGTCTTCTATGAGAAAAACCCTAGGTGGAATTTTAGAAAACGCACCGGTTTCATCAGGTTGTGATGCAATCTTTGGGCATATCTTATATTTGGGCTCTACACATGTGCTATTCTTAATCAACTTAACCACATTTTTTTGTCACTCTTAATCTTTATGGTTCTTGACGTGGTTGCCATTGTTTTTCAAGTTTCTAGGGCTTTCTTGAAATTTAGGGCTTTCCAGTAATTTAGGGCTTTGTTGAAAAATAGAAATAGAGATTTTTTGGTGCCTTTGGTACTTAATTCCACCTATGATAGTGGTGAAAGATCTATTTGCTATGTGCTTGGATCAATTTGTGGACTCTTTTCCTTATATTCTTTAATCACTTTGTTTTTTCTCTTGCTTTCTCTTCAAATCATGGGTGCAAAATGAAGTTGTACCATCATCTATTTATAGCCTTTTTGCCCAAAGTATTTGTCATAAATTCTCAATGACTCGTCGGGACATGAAGATGGAGTTTGTCGGGAAGACTTTTAAATTCACCGTCAGTGTTGACATGATGCTCGAGACTGATGTTAACAGATTTTCTTTCACTGATGGATATCGATATTTTGTCATGACAACTTTGTAACTTTTCCTTCCTACCGACAGGTGTTGGGTTACATTGGTAACTTAACCATTTTGTGTGTTGATCGACAATTTCTGGTAAGTGTAAACAACTCATCCATTATGTTCACCGATAGGGTTTTTTTCTCATAATTGAAACAAGTAACATAATATGCATCTTTATTATGCATATTTTGACTATCTATCAATTTGTACAATGGAACTGATGCAAAATATGACTTGGTTTAGTGAAGTTCCATACTTACTTGTTCAACTCAAGTGGGGGTGGTGATGTCACCAGATCCATTGGATGGGGTGTCACTATTTGCATTGCTTGGTCCAGCTTCATCATTGCTTGAAGCTTTTCTCCACATTTTGTCTCTAGCCCTCTGGATATCTTCAATGGTGTTTCCATTGGGATATGTGCTTGTCTCTATCATTCAGTCTTTGCAATCTTTCTTGAGATGACCAACTTTGTGACAGTGTAAGCATGCCATTCTGGGGTTTGACAAGCCTCTAGAACTTTTGGTCCATGTTCTCATGCAGTTTGCAGCAATGTGACCACATCTACCACATGATGTATATTTTTTCCATGTATTGTTGCCCCATACATATTGATTACCGATTCTCTTTGGTTGATAGGGAGTTTCTTAACCTTTTGGATTCTATGCTTGCCTTTTCTTTTTCCAGTATTCAAGACTTGTGTTCCCATTCATCTTGCATGTAGGATAGTATTTTTCCATGTAGGTTTCCTTCTTTGGTTGTTCTATTTTAGACTTACATTCATATGATTTATGTCCTTTCTTTTTACATTTATAATAGAATCCTATGAATGAAGATTTAGATTTAGGAATACCTTTCATCTTTCCTCGGCATACATTTTATGTGTGGCCTTGCTTTCCATAGTGCTTGCATGTCATCTTTCTTGGTCTTGGATTTTCATATACATTCTTTGGATTTCCTTGATTTAATGATTCTCCATTTTTGGTAAAGCCTAAATCATTGTTGTTGACTCTTCGTTGTCTTTCAAGAAAATCATCCATTCTTTTATTGCTCTCTTCAGCCTTTCTGATAACTTCATTATGTTGTTGCTGAATGATAACCACATGCTTTAGTTTTTCATTTTCTTCTCTTAGTTCACCAATAGCCTGCACTCTTTCAATGTGTTCTATATTCATTTTGTTTGCTTCTTGACTCATTAGAATAATCTGATTTATGATCTCATGGTGATGCTCAACATGTCTTTGAATTTATAACTCCTTCTCTTGTAGCTTTTCTGTAATCTTCCTTTTTTCATCAATAGAAAGTGTTCTTTTTGTTTCAGCTTGTCTAGAAGAACTCATCACATTAATCATTCTTACTATCTGGCTCTCTTGACCGATTTGCTGCATCTTTATTTTCTCTGTCAGATGTTGATTGATCTTTTTCAAATTTGTGATGTTTTCTTCTGATGTATTAATTGCATTGGATCCTAAAGATTCAAAGAAATCTTGAACCTCTTCTTCTTGATAATATTTTTCATTTCTCCGGGTTGCCATATCTTTTCTCTCATCTAGTAGCTCTCTCATCTTGATTCTAGCTTCTTTATACTATTCATCTCAATATTATTATCAAGTTTTTACTTCTCCATTGTATGATATTTTATCTTAAGCCTTTAAGCTTTTCCTTGAAAAGACTTAGCTCTGATACCAATTTTTGGGATTAATGGGAAGTAGTACTGAGAGGGGAGGGGTGAATCAGTACCTCTAAATATTCTAACTCTTTTCACCATTCATCATTAGTAATCATTCATTACTTTATTACCGACCATTACTACTATTCTTTCTTATGCATGTAACATTAATTCATAATCTTCAATTTTTTTAAACATTCATAGAAACATTCATGAAAGTAATAAACACATAACATAAGATATGATATTGCAGAAAACTCCTGTTAGGAAGTAAAAACTAAGGTGGGGATGGCACCCACAAAACTTCACTATCTACAGAATGGAAGGGAGCTTGTAAAGGCTTACAATTGATCACTTCTGATGATCTACCTTATTAGGAGTATTAAGGTGGAGACCGGTTAAGATATACTTTGTTAAGAGCTTTAGCAACATTGATTTAAGTGTGCACTTGGTTAAGAGATTTACAATAAGACTGTTAAGTCCACCTTTCTTGAAATGATTTCTTATGTGTACTACACTTGTTAGAATGAGTACATATGATTGACCTGACTGTATGCAATCTACAATTTCTAATTATAGATCCATTAAAGCTCTCATAATAATAATATCACCTTAAGTGATTGATTAATACCTTTCTCTGCTCGTCGATAGCTTGTGTTCTTGTTCTTATAAATGATTTGATTCTTTTTGGTCCTTCTATATGAATTCTCTTGTCTAGTCTCTAGATGCTCTCCATGGATACAATCTTCATTGAACAACAACTTTTTACAATAGATTGAGCATCTATTTATGCAAGTGTTTGACCTATCTTAGAATCACCCATTACAATGTTAACTCTTAGATCCAAGGTTTACAACTTGACCTTGATCTTTAGTTTGCATGTTTTAAATCAGTAAAACTATAATAAATACATTGCTTCCTCCGCACATAATGGATTTAAAAGAAAATCAAGAAGCTATAAATACAATTTCAGTGATTTATCTGACATGGAAAGCCATATCCACTTTTGGTGGGATGTAACTGACTGTCAGTTCTTGGTTGTCAAGTTGAAATGAAAGTCTGTCGGTGTTCCTTTGTTGAAATGATCATTGGGTTCCATTTGTCTGTCAGGTTCCTCTCTTTTCTATTCCGTCGAGTTTCACTGTTGTTACTCGCCAGGTTCCATTAACCTTTTTGTCATCAGATAACACTGAGTAGTGTTTTTTGGGATGCTTTGAACTTTTCAGTATTGGGTAACCGTGGCATCGGGTAGTGTTGTGCCTTGTCTGTCGGTGTAGTGTAAACTGATGGTGCAGATCATGTTTTTCCTTTTGTATACCAATGGAAAAATATAATTCCTTCAAGATATGGAAACTCCAATTATAGATGCTACTCCTTATAGACAACTTGTTGGAATTTTAAATTATCTAACTCTCACTAGACCTGATATATCTTTTAGTGTTGGTTTAGTTTCAAGATTTATGTCCAAACATCAACAAACAAACTTCAAAATTGTTAAAAGAATATTAAGATATATTAAAGGTACTCTTGATGTAGGATTATTTTATGATGAAAATTCTGATTTTACTTTAAAAGGCTTTACTAATTCAGATTTAGGTGGAGACCACAATGATGGGAAATCTACTTTTGGGTATTGTTTCTTTCTTGGTTCAGGTGCTATATCTTGGAAAAGTAAAAAATATCAATTTGTTTCTCTATGTTCTACCAAAGCTGAATACTAAATTTGTACTAATGCCTCTAAGGAAGCTTTATGTCTTAGAAGAATACTTGAAGATTTGGGTCTACCTCCACAAGAACCTACACCTTTATATTGTGACAATCAAAGTGCAATAGCCTTGGAAAAGAATCTAGTCTACCATGCAAAGTCAAAGCACATTCCTCTCCACCACCACTTCATTAGAGATAAAATTAAAGAAAAGAACTTTTCCCTCATCTATTGCAAGGGTGAAGATCAAGTTGCAGATAGTTTGACTAAGCCTCTTTCTAGAAAGAAATTTGAATTGCATTGTAACAATTTGCATTTGATACCCCTTGATGTAAATCTCACAAGTAAATATTAAAGGGGGGTGTTAGAATTTAATCTTTTCTTGGTTGAAAATATGTATTTAAAGGATAAACCAAGGTATCCTATATTGTATTTGTCCTCTAGTTCAAGTAAGAGGACATGTCAATTTTTGTAATTCCTTTAATAAGGAAATCAGATATTCCTTCTTAAGAGGAATCTCACATTTGTCACACACACAATATGAATGTGTCATTCATAGGAGAAGGGATTTACATGAAAACTCCTCCACTCATCTCTACTTAAGAGATGCCTCTCACACACTTTCTCAATTACTCTTCTCTTTTCTTTCATTTCTCCTTCATTTCTCATTCTTTCTCTCCATATTGTAATGAGCTTTGTGCTCCATTTATCTCTTCTTCTTTAAGCTTTGAGCCTCATTCATACAATACACAAGGGGTTTTTATTTTCTTTTCCCCTTTCAAAAATATTTGAGTTCTTGTTGTTTTTGGAGCACTTTGGTGATCTTTTGGGTTGATACTTTGAGGCAATTCCTCTCTCTCTCTCTTAGTAAACTTAGTAATTTCCTTCATGCACTCACACTTGGATTCTTTTATTTTCTCTACCTTTTTATGATTCCTAACAATTTTAGAAAATAAATTAAATTTCGTACAGATTCTATTCTTCCAAATTTTGGACATAAGGTTGATGATAACTTGTTTAACTTGTTACTTCAAGTTGACTAAACCTAATTTTCTAATTTTTCATTGCCACTTAAGGCCATAGCTTGGTATACCATGATCCTGCACATACTCCATTATAATATTAATCATTATTTTTATTTTTATTTTCAAATAAATAGATACAGTTTAATAAAATTTTGAAAACAATTTTTTTAAATAAAATTTAAAAATCTAGGTTGAAAAGTTAAACCTTTAAAACATAATTTATATATGTTTAATAGTTTACTTAGAGTTCATTGTTGTTTTTAATTAGGTCAGTATTGTTTTTGATAAGGCCCTAATCCCTAATACAGTGAAATATAATCAATCAACTTAGTAGATCAACAAGCAAACAACCATGGTCAGAGCAAAGAAGCTGCCCAAGAAAAGCACTACAAAGGGTTTTTGAAAGGAACCCAAAACCTTCAAGGGTTTTCAAAAGGACCCAGAACCTTTTGTTGGTTGTATTTCCTGTTTTTGTTGCCTTCCCTTGTTCTTTGCCTCATTCTCTGAAAATTTTCAGGTTTTCATGCTTATTCCTTGCTCAAAATTGTCAAAAACCCTGAAAACCCTAGTAAGCCAAGTGTTAAACGATGCATTTTAAACCTTTAGCCATGTCTTCTATTTCATCATTACCTTTTTCAAAGTCACTAAATACATGTGCTCTAAGTCAGGTCGCTTGATCGCATAACCAGGATCGAATATGCTAAAACATCTCCCGACTTTGCTTTTCCTTTGTGTCGCGTAGTCTCGTTAAGAAATGGAATATTCTCTCAATATATCGAGACTTAGCAATTTCCTTGTAGTCAGGTTGTCGCTTGATATCATTTTATGAGATTTTAAAGGGAACGGGACCCACCTTCAGTCAGGTGATCGCGAGAAGAAATGGCCAGTCAAAGAAATGTCTCCCGACCTTGCGCTTACTTCATGTCACATTGTCGCTGGATCTGCTCGGTCAAACAGTTAAGCTCTTTCTTCAGTCATGTGGTCTCATGATAATTGGCGGTTAAGGGATAACAATCATGACTCAGCGACTAACGGTTTCATGCTAAGAGATTTCCCTCAGTCGGGATGTTGCCAGGTCAGGGGCGGTGAGTCAGATTTCAAGTATGCATAAAGTGGATGAAAGAAAAGATGACATCTGTCACAGAGCTAATGGTTGTCGCCTGATCGCTTAATAAAGGAGATGGATCACGTGATAACACAACTAGGGTATGTTTTCCCTCAGTCGCGAAGTCTCCTAATAAATTAAAGGTATATGAATTTCTGAGGCGATTATGCGACGACCGTTCGATGAAGAAATAAAAGGATCTGACGGTGGTCACGAAGTCTGATGATAAAAGTGCCCTAGGTAAAAAGTCCTTCCGACTAAGTGATTAAGGTATGTCATGAGGTCGCTATAAACAGAAAAAGGCACGTGCTTCAAGTTAAAGGTAAAGACACAGGATCACGCGACAGAGCGACTGAAGGACTGTTCAAAACATCGCTTACTCGCTAATGTTTTCAGATGAAAGGAGTACAGCTCGCGACTATGCGATGAGGTAAAAAGGGAAGGTGTCGCACAGTCGCTAGTAAAAAAATGAGAAAGGAGTATAGATCACGACTATGCGATGAGGTAAAAAGGGAAGGTGTCGCGCAGTCGCCAGTAAACAAATGAGAAAGGAAAATAGCTCGCGACTGTGCGACGAGGAAAAAAGGATAGCTGTCGCGTACTCGCCGATCAAAAAAGATAAAGGGAATAAAGCTCGCGAGTATGCGATGAGCCAAAAGAAGATAGATGTCGCGCACTCGCGGTCAAGTATGAAGTAAGATAA
>MU225023.1:162842-180440 GCA_018584345.1 Thuja plicata | reverse complement strand
GTAAAACCTGCCTGAGTATATGTGGAACTCAAAAATGAAGAAGGACCTTATCCAGTCCTTAGCAATTAGGCTTTTCTTGTCTCTGAATCAGGAGTAGAAGGTACAAGGTTCACATAGACATTTCAAGCATTGTGATTCATACAAGAAAAATCCTTAACACCTTCAAGGTTTTCAAAAGGAACCTAAACCTTCACAACCAACTAACAAGGAGGAAACAAACAATGATGGAAATAAAGTCATCCTACCTCATATTCTCTCAATAAACTAGTCGCTACAAAGGAGGGATTTTTTCAAGGATCCCCTAACCTTCATTATGGGTTTTGAACCAACTATTGGAGCCCTCAAATTCAAACAAAAATTAGTATTCCTTAAATTCTTGAGTAGTCACCTTTCATAGGTTATCACCAAAATTTTCAAAAGGACCCTAAAGCTTCACAACCAACTAACAATAAGGAAACAAACTATGATGGAAGTAAAGTCATCCTACCTCATATTCTCTCAATAAACTAGTCGTTATAGAGGAGGGGTTTTTTCAAGGTTCCCCTAACTTTCATTATGGGTTTTGAAATGGCTGTTGGAGCCCTAAAATTCAAAAAAAATTAGTATCCCTTAAATTCTTGAGTAGTCACCTCTCATAGGTCATCACCAAGCTTTTGTATCTAATCAGATAGGGAAACACCCTTACAAGGGTTGAAGCTACCGAAGTTTTATAAAAGACCTTTATAAGCATCCCCATAAAATATATATAACTGTCACCCATGAATCATGATTTGAATGAATAAATATTCAATTTTAGTCCTCTGTGTAAATAGATTCTTATCAGAAAAGCCTTCCATAAGTTCCCTCGATCCCATTTTTCTAGTTATCAAATTTTGATACACATCAAAGAAGGAGAAACATGTTTTCCCAATCATAAAATATCAGAATAAACAATCATATGAATTTTGGTAATGATCAAAGGAAGATAATATGTATTATCCTAATGATACGATCAAAATAGATGAAATATGTGTGGTTCAGTAGGAATCACATATCGGCATAGAACTAAAAGGTTTCCTGGATGAAATATTCATTGGGGTGACAAAAGATATTGGAAGCTTGAAAGATGGCAGCTCTAATCACATATGTTACTGTGATGATAATTGAAGGATCAGGTTGGGGAAACATCTTGTTTGTTCTACTGGTGAAAAAATCAAGTGAGAAAGGGATAGACTAGTCCAAGATATCAACAAAGGATCTACCAATAAGATTGACATATGCAAGATGACAAAGGGAAAAGAGTTCGGTAGAGGTATCCCCAATGAAAAAACATTGGAAAAACTGTTACTATCAAAGCATAAGAAAAGGTTGAACCCAATGGAACATCCTACCCCGATGAACATAGAAAACCACATCAATGTAAAATTTTAAAGGCTATACTGATGAGAGAAGGGAAAAGGATTTCATGTTAAGAAGTATGTCGACGAATATTATTCCAATGGTTACCCAATTTCAATTTGTTTCCCAATGCCATATTTTACTGATGTAATAAATTGTTTATTGTGTCAATGGGATTCTTCTTAAGTAAAGAAAAACATATTGGAGAGATATTCACCAATGATTCTCATCAAAAAAATATTCTTATTAGGGAAAACTAAAAAGAGATTTCCTATGGAGGAATTTACTCTAATAACAACAATTGGCATACCTAATCGGTGAAGCATACACCGATGGAGAAATACAGAAAGAGGAAATATTTTTTTGGCATAAGTCTTGGCGAAGCTATTCATCATTGTATATTGCAATCTAAGGGGAAATTTCTCAAAGCTTTCTGAAGGATCATGTTACCCTGATGGGTGTATAAGAGTGAATATTTTCGTAGTTTCCCTGATATAGGCTAAATTAGAAAAGATGAGTTGTTGAGGAATTTTATAAAATGAATATGATGTTCACTACCCTCATAATTTTATCAATAGATAAATAAAATGATAGGGAGATCAATATAAATCGAGGTATGTTGTATTGATAAGATGGATGATTCTAGTGGAACCCAAATTTACAGATCAATTTGCATATCTAGATAAACTCAGGGAAGTATACTCTATACCCATATCATTGTCATTTATGTATTTTATAGCTTTCTAATTCATGAATTATACTACTGTTGAATTCTTATGTCTCTCAGCCTACATATTCATATTCAAGTTCATAAATATAACTGTTACATGTGTTTTTTCAGGATTTTTTTTATATCATATCCTTTCATAGATCTATTCGGCAACTTAATCCTAAATGTAGATAAATGGTTGACATGATTCCACAATTAGAAAGTGAAATGATCTTCATCCATCACAGAATCACGCATTTTCACCATGTGTCCTGGGCCCGCAAGTGCTCTGAGTAACAAAGAAAGATCCATTGATAATATTTAGTAGAGATTGACGGTGGGCATGATTCCATTATCAAAAGTTGCATGTTCTTTATCCATCATGGAATCATGCATTTATGACACATATTCTAGACCCACAAGTTTTGAGAAGTGAAGATGGAAGATCTACGATTAAATCTTGACAAAGATCAACTGTAGGTGTAATGCTGCTAAGAAAAGATGTACATTTTTTATTATTCACAAGATCACGCATGATCGACAAGTATCGAAGGCCTATATATCTCCTAAATAGTGAGACAAAAGGGATAACAACTGGTAGTGCTAGATTAGTTGAGCAATTTGATGAGGAAGAACATCAGTTTGAAGCAAGTTAAAGTATGAGCTACTAAATCCCTTTTCTTTTAGCACATGGGTATGATCAATGGTGGTGCCTTAACCAAGAAGAAAAGGTGATCGAGTTTTAAGGAAGGCTTGAGTTTGATTGATAGTTAAAGAATGATGAAGATCGATGGTGGGCATGATCCCATGATTAGAAGATGCACATTGTTTACCAGTCATGGGATAATTATTGAAAGACACATGTCCCAGACCCACAAGTTCTAAATAGTTAGGATCAGCTGCTAAAAAAAGGAAAAGATTGACGGTTGGCATGATCCCGCAATTAGAAACTGAACATCTTTTATTTATCGCAGGATCACACAATGATGAAACGTGTCCTCAACAATGAAAATGATAAGATGCTTGGGTGGTAGTGTTGACGTGGATTTATTTATGTAGTTTTAATAGTTTTATTATAGTTTATGTTAGTTAGGGTTTTGTTTCTTATTTGATACATCATTATCATTTTCCATGAAGGGTTCTGAGGATGACGAATACCATGTGTAGATAGCCAAAAATGGACAGGCTTGTGACTTGACATTAAAAACACTAATTTTCATCTGTTAATTAATGGTTTTTTAATCATTAATTAATCATCTATTTTCCTCTAAATTCATTCTCCAAATCATCTAATCAAGTTCCCAAAATTAATTAAATAATTAATTTTATTTAATTAATTGACCTTAATTGATTAATTACCATTAATTAATTAATTAATTAAATTCAATTTCCTATAGCTTAAATTCAAATATTTAAACTTACTAATTAAATTCATCCAATTAAATTAATTTTAATTAAATTAATTTAATTTCATCAAATAAAGCAATTCTAAATAAAAAAGAATTCAATTATCTCACATGTTGAAAACATTAATTAAATAAATGAATTAAATATTCATTTATCTTCAAAGAGATAACTCCAGTCAGATCACATGGGTTACTCCACCCATCTCTCCAGTTCACATGGGTAACTTGACCCACCTCTTCATTTCTAAGAGGTAACTCACAATTAGCTCTTCAGTCAACCAAACTCTATCTCCTCTTTACCAATTAAAGAGGTGGAGTTTACTGATGGCTTCTCCAGTTCCTTTTAATCTCAACTGTTCATCTCCCTATCTTTGGGATTAATCTCAACCATTCATGTCATCCTTAATTCCTATATAATAAACCCTTCATAACCATTTAAAGGATCCAAGATTTCAAGCTCTCGTGTGCCATTACTATGTCAGTTTGGTTCTAGCATTCAAGCCATCTTACGATCACACACCCATTTCAATTAGCAAATTCTTGACACTTCTCAAGTCATAGACGCTGCCACACCAATACTAAGCATCAAAAATAGCATTTTAGAAGGAGTAGAGAGAGACAATAGAAGCTTCAAGAACTTTGGGGTTTGCATTCATTTGTTTTGCTTTTCATTGCTTGTACATTTTATTGGTTACATTTCAAGTTATTCATTTTGGTAGCTTTGTGTACTTGATTTATATCATTTGTAGAACCTTTTCTACTAACCCTTACCTTTGGAAAGCTTGGGAACCATAGATCACGATTGAGGAGGTGTACATTTTGGTGAACTCGACGTGAAATCAAATAGAACAAATATTTCTTGATGGTAGTAGACGAAACTAATTAGCCACGCCCGTACGGTCACAGACTAAAAAAATCATCTTTTTTTCGATATCTGTGGTATTTTGCAATCACTGCTATTCTGCCACAATTGACAAACATGTGCAGCAATTGACTGGTTTAATACCGCAATTTATTGTAGGCTTTCGCATTGTTATTCTGTTGTCTTCTGTCTGTCTATCTTCTGGTAGTTTTTCTACAATCGATTGTATTTGACCACAGTTAATTATCATTACCCACAATTGCCTATATTGTACCACAATTTCCTGATCCATGCCACAATTTAATGCATCCTACCATAATCATCAACATTCAGACGCAATTGATCAACAGTTACCACAATTGAACAAACAGTACCACAATTGACCCAAAAGCCACTTTTCTTGTTTGTTTTCTTGGAATCTGTGTAGGATGGATTGACAGTGAATTAAAAAGAAGGTAATCAGACACATACCAAGTGCTAGAGAATTAAGAGCTTCAAGAAGGAGAACCATCAACTATC
This sequence comes from Thuja plicata, assembly GCA_018584345.1. Lineage (NCBI taxonomy): Eukaryota > Viridiplantae > Streptophyta > Pinopsida > Cupressales > Cupressaceae > Thuja > Thuja plicata. The sequence goes on along the minus strand of MU225023.1, from coordinate 175,567 downwards.
GATCACAACAAAGAGCTATTCTCGCAATTATAGTTGAAGATCAAAAAGAAGCACACACAAGGTACATCGATTCAATTAAGAGATTCATAGGTAAGTATAAAGTCACCATTAATTTCAGCAATCTCAATAATCCTAGAGTTTCTAGATATTCTGCTATTTTCGATTGAAAGCTTTCATTTCTAAAGATACTAAACACTTTCTTTGACAGGTACAAATCAAAGAGGCAAGATAACAATACAACTTAAAATTCATTCACTTGTTGATTTGGGCTTAAAAAGAATAGTGTTTGTCACATATCTCACATCTCACATTTCAGATTTGGGCTTAAAATTGACGCGGGGACTAAAATTGAACAAGGAAAAGAATCTCTCTATTTGGTGCACTAAAATTGAACAAGAAATCAACACCTACTTTTTGGGCTTAAAACTAAACACTCGTGCTTCTATGGTGGTGTAGCTTAGTTCACATTTCAAACTTTTGGAGCTTAATCAATACACCTTGTGTCTTAAGTTTTGGGTGCACTTGCACAATCTGTTAGATTAAATACCTTTTTACTTTTTTAGAAAGGCTTGTATGGGGAATGCGCTTCTTCCTCAAAGATGACCTTAAACTGGTAATCCTTCTGATTGGTATATGAACAAGGTGGGAACCAAAGTTCTGTCTTATCTAGCCAAGCTTGGGTGAGGTGTGTTGATGATAGTCTAGATCGGGTGAATATCCCTAAGGAGCTAGTGTGGTCAACTAGGCTCTTAAGTGAGTCACACACGTACAAACTGATTGGATAGATGTCACGGACCCTTACTACAACCTTGTTAATTAGAGGCCAACCTGATCTACCTCCAAACAGATACCTTATTATAGTGAAAGGGGTTGTAGAATTTCCCCCAAAGATTCCCAATATATGTGTCCCATGATATTTGTGTAGTGAAAGAGATCTTCACTCCACGGAAACAATACCTGGCAATGGCAAAAACATAGGCGCCTACGTCGTGGACCTTCATGTCCTAGTATTGTGACAATTGTTGTGTGAGCTAATGGACATTCAAGCATGGGGCCGATAACATTGTATTCTAAAGGCATTAACCTAGATTAATCTGACTGTTCATTGTTGAGACCTTGTGATAACCTTGCAACTTGAAAAATTTGTAGAACATACACATTGTCAGTCTTCATTTTCTCAAAACACAGTGTCTGTGGTGCTTGTTATTTGATCAATTTCTAAAAATGCAAAACAAAACATCCAACTATCAAAATGAGTCAAATGTGTTAAATTCTAGGGTTGTCAACATCAACTGTCTCACAAATCAGAAGCCTTGTTCCAGAGTATCAAAATTGTCAGACAGTGATACTTATCCTCTAGTCTTTTTGAGACTATTCCCCTTTTACTGTAATTGCCCACATTTTTCTGCAATTGATAGAAGTCTACCACAGTTAACTTGTTTATTGTCGCAATTGACCTATTTATTACCACAATCAGTGATAAAGTACCGCAATCGACCTTTCACATTACCGCAATCGGTGAAGTTGTGCTGCAGTTGACCAAAGATATTTTATTCCTATTTTGACCTAAAAACCTTGAAAGAACTCTTCATTTGGTGTCCAAAACCAATGTCTATCCCAGAAAAATTAGAAAAACATTGTGTGAATCTCTAAACATTAAAGATAGTCCCTTCTCTGGAAAGCACGATTATTGTCTAAAACATTGTTAGTTCGAAAGCTTGGACTCAAAATATCTTGATCTCTTCATATCAAACATCATCATTATCTCTATCAAGTGACTCTATCCCAGGCAAAGGTTGACAAATCTTATCTTTTTACAACATCACCACTTTGAGATCAAGATATATCAAAAATTTTCCTTAGAATTACCCTTGTCCAAAACATAACTCGGACTTCCTTAGAAAGGTTATCCTTTGTTGTTTTCTTTATATCACTTGTTTTAGCTACAAAATTTGGACCACACTATGTCTCAAACACCTCATGAAGGGCCTTACACAAGGTCAAAGGCTAGAACACAACCTGATGAGTCATATGTCAATAGATTCCTCACTTGGGAAATAGAGAAAGAGAATGATCCTTTCATAAATGTCAGTTCTTCTCTATTCAATGAACAACCCTGTGGGTAAGATTTTTTCCAAAATGTCATAGAAGCTGAGATTGAAGATGTTGAGAAAGATGCTTATTCCACACAAGTAGTTGATGCTGTTGTAGAGAGGAATCCTGAATGTTACTTAGCCATGCTTATAAAGAAGGGAGTCAAACTCCCTGTTGAATTTAGTGTATCGACCATATGTCTTGAAAAATCTCTCATAGGTCAAAACACTACTCAGTCCTCTTAGATACCACCTATTGTGTCTCAAATATTCCCACCATTGGTAACACCCACATTGGCACAGATGACATCCAATCAAACCAATTGAACAAGCCAATCTAGCACATCTTCCACTCAAAGTATTACAGGCTTGCAACTGAGTGCACCCATGGTCACTAGTATGCTCCCACCTTTGGTCACATGGCTGGGACAATCAAGCTCTCATGCTATGCCTTCCATCCTACCAAATACCAATTGTTCTGAAACTATGCCACTACTACAGTCAATTCCTACTAGTCTTGGGATCAACACCTCATGCCTGCAGGGGTCCATCTCTGTAGGTATGACTTACAGTCAATGCCCACCCATACCTACACCTTTTCCCATTCTAACATCAATCCAACCTCTGCAAAAGAAACCCCAGCTTTAGTTGCCACAAATCCAACCCTAGCAACAACAACCCCAACTTCAGTTGCCACAATTCCAACCCCAACAACAACAACCCCAGCAACAGAAACCCCAGCTTCATTTTCCTCAAATCCAACACCAACAATATCAACCCTAGCAACAACAACCCCAGCTTTAGTTGCCTCAAATCCAACCCCAACAACAACAACCCCAACTTCAACCCCAACCTCAGCAGTAGTAATATCAACCCCAGCAGTATCAACCACAGTTTCAACCACAAAAACATTCCCGATCCCAACAGTAAATGCATCAAAACCCACCATGGGCTACTCATGTGCCCCCATTTCAAAACCTTATGGTGGGAAACCAATATCAAGTCCTCAGGATGAAATCCTATGTTCCTACTCAAGGAACATAGAGGCACAGCCTCATACCCAATAAAACATAGAGGAACGTTATCACACATCAACCTCAGTATCAAACAGACATGTTGATGCAACAAATGAAAACCCTTCAAACCTAAATGATGGATATGCAAAATCAGGGGCAAACTAAATCCTACACCATAGAGGATATATACCCATACCCCTTTGACAATTCTCTCCACATGTCTCCATTCCCAACTCACTTCTCGGTACCAAAATTTGACAAATATAGGGGAAACACCAATCCTATTGAACATATCTGATAGTTTTTTGCTAGTTGCATTAAAGTCTCCCATGATGAGACATATTTAATATGACTATTTCCACAAAGCTTAGCCGAACCAGCAATGGAATGGTTCTCACATTTATCTCATGGCATTCAATCTTGGGGTGACCTGGCTAAAAAGTTCATTGATCACTTCCATCATAACATCGAGCACAAGGTCAGTATCAAGGACCTTTGCGATATCAAAAAAAAGGATGGAGATTCTTTTGTGAAATTCCTATAGAGCTGGAGGAATAATGCAAACTGCATAATGTATGATGTGCTCGAACAAGACCTGATAGTCATGTTCATTGACAATTTGATTCTAGATATGTCATTCACAATAGAATTACAGTTAGCTCTGAACTTCACACAACTCATCGAACAAGGAGTTTGTTGTGAGAAGAACTTAGTCAAATGAGGAATCCTTGCAGATCCAACACAAATGAAAAAAAACGAAAATGCAACAGACAAAGCTAAGTGGTGGAACAAAAACAAAAATGTCACCACCGATGGTGTCATTGATGTGAAGAAAATCAACTATGCACAACCCAAGGTGTCACTGCAAAGCGTACCTATGGCCAACCAACAACCCACAGGGCCCACTCAACAAGAATACACTCAAAACCAACCCCCCTATCCAAGTAGCTGCTATGTCAAACAGTCAACAATAGACATAATGCAAACCATGGTTTCAATTCCAGCAATGAGATTTCACACCATTAGGAGAGCCGATAGAATCATCTTTGCAAAAAATGATACAATCCAACAATATCACTCTCCTAGAAATTAGGGAATTTGAACAAGATGCAAACAAACCAAGGTGGTATAATGAAAAATACTTCTTTGAGTTTCATCGGGTGAAAGGACACAAAACACCTAACTATTACCGATTGAAACATGCTATCCAAGATCTGATTGACACAGGGGTCATCGATGTAACAAATACCCAAGCCAAATGAACAACTGATCACACTATCTTCAATGATACCTTTCATGATCACAATAAGGTAAAAGCCTTCAGGTCTGGTGGATCATCCAAATAGGTCCTCTATACATATGCCAACAGTGATAACATCATCAATTGCCTCAATCCTTCAAATAGCCATGTTTCTACAATCACTATCAAAGACCAAGGTAACAAATGTGTTGTAAGCATGTGTCACACTAGAGTTGTCTTACAGGGAGTACTGTCCACATCTGATATATCTGCCAATACTAATGCAACCTCAGATCCATAGCCAAGCATAGTGGATCAACTAAAGTGCACACCTACCTAGATCTCCATGTTTGACCTATTGCGCATATCTCCACAGCATAAACTATCACTTGACCAAGCCCTTCAGAATGTAGCTATCCCAAGGGACATAACACCCAAGAGCTTCTAGATGTTGGTTAACCATATAGCTGCTAACAAACATGCCACATTCATAGACTATGTTGTGCCACCGCATAAACCCTTGCATAATGATCCTTTGCACTTTCTTGTCTAGGTCCACAAAAGTGCTATCCGTCAAGTCCTTGTTGATAGCAGGGTTGGATTAAACATCTGTACTATAAATTTAATCAAGCAACTAGGCTATTCAGAATCAAGAATTGATGTCATGAGGAGGATAAATATCAGATCTTATGACAAAGAGGAAATATCCTCTAAAGGTATTATCATTCTACCTATCCATATTGGTCCAATGGTCAAGAACACTCCCTTCCAGATCCTAGATCTTGAGTTGGGATACAACATGTTACTAGGGAGACCATGGATATATGAAATGCAATCCATACCTTCAACATACCATCAATGCATCAAGTTCCGACACTAGGGAGAAGAAATAATCATAGAGGGAAATCCCCAACCTTTCCAATACTATAATGCAGTCCAAATTAGCACCGACAACCAGGTATCCCTAAACCAAGATGCAATCATCCCCTCATCTTTAGGTTCAAATCCTAAGGATGTCACATAGAAAGTGGGGAAACTATACATTACCAACAAGGGTTGTGGTGAATACAGATATGAGGAGGCTTTCACCATCACGCACATGCCTCAGAGCCCAAGAACTTATGACATGCCACAACTTGTTATTATAATAGAAACTCCACAGCCTATTCTATTCAGATGTCTGCCCACAACCTTTGTCAGATGGGGGGACATTGCGGAGGAAAATCCATTTGAACAAGATATCAGTACATGTTTGTATCAAGATCCACAAGAGAAATTCTGACAACCCCCACCCCTATCGAACTATGGAAATGGTTATACAATGTTACAAAGATTCGAGTATGATGGTACAACTGGTCTAGGGGAAAGACAACAAGGCTTAATGGAATTGTATCTCCTACCAACCCAGAGAAAAAAGAGAGGGTTAGGCTATGGGAAACAAAGAACCTACCTTATAATCCAAGACATCCCAGTTGATCAGGAGAAAATAGCATAGATGCACCAGGGGCACAACTCAGAACAAGTCTTAATAAGTAACATACTGTCAAAATTGTTGCCCGCCGAAGAGGGAACCACTCAAACCCAAATAAACCTTGATATAGAAATTGATGATAATGAAGGAAGTGAGACATCAAATGAGAATTCTATTGAAATTGAGTGGAGATCCCTTCACAACTCTGAACCATCAATCCCAGATTATTCCCCTCGGTTAGCCACCACCTTAAACCTTGACAACTTGTTTGACCAACTATCCATTGCTGACCAATCCTACATAGATAAACATGTCATTTACCATTCCTCAAGTGATGTGTCCACATCACATTCTAGTTTTGTAGGAACCATATCCTTCATCCCTTTCAACCACATAGAGTCAAACCAACACAAGAGTCTATGTCTTGTACACTTGGAGCTAATAGAGTGAGATCAACAAGGACTTCCTAATATGGATGTCTTCGAGAATGATGAGGCTATTTCAAACTTCATGGGATTGAGAGAGGGAATTCCATTAGAAGAACACAAAGTAGGCTTCTCCTTTGACCTTGATAGATCAATATACTTCGGGGAAGAATCCCCTCTTTCTAGTCAACAAAAAAAATCAAAAAAAGAAAAAAGAATCGTCAGTAAGTGAAAACTGAAAGGTGCTTATTGACACAAAAAATGATAAAAATCTAAAACAAGATATATACTCTAGTGAAAAACTCATTGACGTGATAGAAGATGGAAAGAAGGAACTCCTCCCCTTGATAGAGGAGAAATCAGCTTTACTAGCAGAAGAAATAGAGGAAGTCAATTTGGGAGATGAAAAGAACCCAAAGAACATCTAATTGACAAAATCACTCACCCCAGAGGAGAGAGAATAGTTCATCAGTTTCTTTAAGGCAAGAATGATCAATTTCACATGGTCCTATTTGGATATGCCAGGATTAGATCCATAGCTCATACTACACCATCTCCCATTGCTACCCAACACCAAACCTATCAAATAGAAGCTGAGGAAGATGCATCCCCACGTTGCATTGCTAGTCAAAGAAGAATTGAAAAAGCTCCTGGATGCCAAGTTCATAAGACCTATACCATATGCAGACTGGATATCTAACTTGGTACTAGTTACAAAGCACAGTGGTCAGATACAGGTTTGAACAGATTTCAGAGATCTCAACATAGCTTGTCCCAAGGATGATTTTCCTTTACCTAACATTGACATGATAGTGGATCTAACCACTGGAAATAAAATGCTATCACTCATGGATGGCTTTTCAGGGTACAATCAAATAAGGATCACACTAGAGGACCAACAAAAAATAGCTTTCACATGTCCGTTTGGTCTGAAAAATGCTGGAGCAATGTATCAAAGGGCCATGACAAGTATCTTTCACGATCTCATCCACAAAACAATGCAAGACTATGTGGATGACATACTAGCCAAATAAATTCTTTGCAAGGATCATCTACAAGTTTTGGGACCAATCTTTGATAGAATGTAGGAATACAAGGTCTATTTAAATAGAAAGAAATGTGCATTCGGCATCACATAAGGAAAGCTACTGGGGTTCATAGTGTCACATAGAGGCATCAAAGTAGACCTAGAGAAAGTCAAAGCTATATTGGATATTCCACCACCATCAAACCTAAGGAAACTAAGGGGGTTACAAGGAAGGCTCCAATCAATCAGACACTTCATAGCTTAGCTAGCAGACAAATTCCACCCATTTCAACATCTATTGTACAAAGACATTAAATACATATGGACAGAGCAATGCAAAAAAGCATTCCAAACATTCAAAAACTATCTACTCAAGTCTCCTATACTGGTGCCACCAATCAAAGGTAGACCATTGCTTCTATATATCTCAACAATGGAATCAACATTAGGCGTACTCTTGGCACAACATGATGACATAGGGAATGAGAGATCCATATACTATCTAAGCAGAACATTGGTAGGATATGAGCTCAACTATACTACAATTGAAAAATCATGCCTTGCAGTTGTCTTTGCTTCCTAGAAGCTGAGACACTATATGTTGAGTCACCAAACAATGTTGATCGCACATATTGATCCTTTAAAATACCTCCTAAGCAAAGCGATGCTCATTGGATGACTCACAAAGTGGGTAATGATTTTAAGGGAGTTTTACATTGAGTACGTAGATAGAAAGGCCACCAAAGGACAAGTGATTGTGGACCAATTAGCAGAGGCACCTATACAGGATCATCAACCTATCATTTCCAACTTTTTCGATGAGTCTATCATGATATTACAACCAACGATCAAGGTATGGAAACTATACTTTGATGGATCATGCATGAACCATGGTGCAGGGGAAGGAATAGTGCTTATCACTCTAGATAATGATACAATTCCAAAATCTTTCAGACTCAACTTCCCCTGCACAAACAACATAACATAATATGAAGCACTGATCATCAGTTTAAAGATAGCAATTCAATGGAGAATCAAGAACCTTAAAGTATTTAGAGATTCACAGTTGGTCATTAGCCAAGTCAACAATGATTATATGAAAAAATATGAGAAACTAATACCATACAAATCACAGATGGAAAGATTGCGCACCAAGTTCCATTACATCTTCTTCGAGCAATTCCCACAAGCTCAAAACAAAGTTGCAAACATGATAGCTACCATAACATCACTGATTGATATGTCAGGCAATGAAAAATGATTCCAATTTCTATTAGAAAAACTCTTGGTGCCATCACATCAAGCATCCATCATAGAAATAGCATGTGTTGTTGTTGAACCTGAAAACCCATGGTACCAAGATGTATAAAACTACCTCCAAAATAGTGTCCTACCTCCCAACTTATCTAGAAACTAGAGAAAGTCCCTCATCCGCCAAGCCTCTAGGTATACCATCCTCCCAACTACTTTATATAGACGAAGTCTAGATGGAATGCTACTATGATGTCTCACTTCCATGAAATCCTAGAGAGCTCTGTACAAGGTACATGAAGGAATTTGTGGAACCCACGGAGGTGTAAATAGTTTAGCTAAGAAAATCATCCACATGGGATACTATTGGCCCACAATAGAGATAGATGCAAACAAACATGTACAAAGGTGTAGGAAATGTCAGATTCATGGAGACCTCATCCATGCACCATCCCAAGAACTAAATCCAATCACATCACCATTGCCATTTTCAATGTGGGGATTTGACCTAGTGGGAAAAATTACACCTTCAGCAAATGGACACAAATACATCATAGAAAAAATAGAGTACTTTAATAAGTGGGTGTAGGAAATTCCCCTCACTTACATAACTGGAAAGCAGATATTAATGTTCATACTCAACCATATCATCTGTCAATACGGGATTCCTCAAACCATCCTGAAAGATCATGGTACGTCTTTCCAAAGAAAAGATCTCAAAGAGATATGTGAATAGTTCCATATCAAATAATGGTTCTCTTCATTTTATTGTCCTCAAGGGAATGGCCAAGCCAAAGCTACAAACAAAACAATTTTGAAAATCTTGAAGAAAATAGTGAACGAATCAGGACGAGATTGGCACTTACAACTTAGTCCCACATTATGGGCATACAGAACTAGAATGAGAACACCTACAAGAGCCACTCCTTTCTCCCTAGTCTATGGATCAGAGGTGGTCCGAACCCTCAAAGTGGAAATCCCATCCCTAAGGATATCATTGAAGAACATGATTACAGATGAATACTAGAGAGTAGCAAGGCTTAGTGAACTAGAGTTACTAGATGAAAGAAGATAACATGCCTTCAACCACTTATAAGGCTATCAGAATTGCCTTAGAAGAGACTATCACAAGAAGGTGAAGCCAAAAGAATTTGAGGTAGGAGACCTTTTCCTCATGGAAAATCAAAAGAACCAAGCAGAAAGAGTGAAACTAGGAAACTCCGAGCCTAACTGGCTAGGACCATTTGTCATTGTCAGCTCTACCCAGAGTGGTGCATTCATACTGGTGATGCCAGAGGAGATCAGCTCCCTGGATACATCAACAAAATGCAACTCAATAGGTTCTATGCTTGAGGTCTCTATGGTAAAGGCACCTACCTACATATCTAGAAAATACCAAAAAAATTGAAAAAATACAAAAAGTTACCTTGGTGAAAACCTAAGAAATAGGTGCCTTGGTGACAAAAAATAAAAAATAAAAAAATAAAAAAAGTAAAGAGAAACAAAATTTCTCTCTTAATGAAAACCTAGAAAATAGGCACTATTGAGTAGGTACCTTGGTGAAAACCTAGAAAAGAGGTGCCAAGTGTTCAAATCTAGCTTCACCATCAATGAACTACAAGATCAAAAGCTTGAACACACTTCAAATGCAAGACTAACTACCCAAGCTATATCCAAAAGAACAATCCCCTCTAAGCACCAACATTTATCCATGGATAGTACTGGTCCACCAGACTAGGGGGCAATTCTAAATGTCCTAAAAAAATCCCTAAAAATTGAAAACACATCAAAATCCTAAAAAGATCAAATTTTTTTGAAAAAATCAATCTTCATCAAAAACATTCAAAAAATTGCAAAATCCCAAGAAATAAAGCTAGCTTAGTTATCAAGAGAGAAAAAGGGCCATCACGCCCACTCAATCAATGTCACAATCATGAGCTTTGTGAATTAGCATTGGGCCCATATGACACAGCTTTATCAATCTATCAAATCTATCAACAAGCAACTAGTGACCAAGCCAAGCTATCAAATGTCACAATCATGAGCTTTGCGAATCAGCATTGGGCCCATCTGACATAGCTTGATCAGCTGCCAAAATGATCACAATCAATCAATTATATCAATCATCTTACACAGTGATGGATACACTCAAACCAGACAGGTCAATATTATATGAGTCATCTATTACTAAAACCAGACATACTCAAGCAATCAAGCCAATCAAGCCTATCAAAAGAGTCGATCCAATCAAGAGAATCCAACTGAATCAAGGAACCATCCAAAAATGTTGACTAGGTCAGTCAGTAGTCAGATGTCAGTCTATATTTTGCATTTATGTTCTTACGCTACTACAAGATCCACCATGTGAGGAGAGTAGCTATGATAGATCATGACTTATTTTCTTTGATTGTTGTCTGTTGAATGTTCACTTTTATTTCAAGGCCATGATGATTTAGGGTAAACACTATAGGTGTTGTCACTTATCTGGTAGTCGTGCAATCCCACAATCTAAGCTTAACCCTAGGAAAGAATTAGAAATTCTTTCTCTTTTATTTTCTTGTTGGGTTTATAGAATCAAGAGCTCGCAATGCTATCCAGATGGACTCTAGACGTGTAGGAGTTCAATCTTGGTTTCTATGGTCTTTTCTTTTTTTCATATTCAAGAGCTCACAATGCTATCCAGATGGACTCTAGGGGTGTATGAGTTCTATCTTGTTTGCTTTGGTCTTTTTCTTTATGGAATGAAGAGCTCACAGTGTTATCTAGATGGACTCTAGGTGCACAAGAGTTATATCTTGGTTTCCTTTTTTTAGTTAATTTAGAGGACAAAGAGGTATCTAGATGGTCAATATCTGGGTGCTTTTGGCTCTCCTTTTCAAATAGGGAACATAGCTGAACCCAGATGGGAAATATTTGGGTACACTAATTTATCTTTCTATTTAATCTCTCCACTCCTTCCGCTTATCAAGAGGTCATGGCGGTATCCAGATGGTACATGATCTGGATGCATTGGACACTCTTCAGAATTTCAAAAATACAAAAAAGAACAAGACGCAATGATGACAATTATTGGAAATAGGGGCAGTGACTTGGGACACTCATCCTTTCTATCAACTCATATCTATCAAAAAGAAAAAAATCCTTTCCATCATTCTATATCTATTAGATCAATCCCATAGAACATCCATTCAAACTAACTTCTTTCTAATTAACACATGCATTACTCAGATATTTTTTATATAATAGATTGCATTCATTCTATTTAAGTGCATCAAAAAAATGAAAAAACATAGTAGTTTCATACATGATCAATCATAAAATCACATGCATCCATAAGCATCTCATAATAAACATGTATTTCATTTCCACCATCCTACAAAAACATGTCAGTATCAGAGGAAAAGTAAAACATCCATCTACGAGTCTGCATAATAGAATCATATTGCATATACATTTTCATCACTTAAAATCCAAATCATGTAGAATCATACATATAGCAAGTAAACCAATGCACATCCTATAAAAAACACTAGCTGCATCTCATATAAATAAAGCTATCTGAGTACAATGAATGGTCACAAGTTTGAACAAAGGAAGGTAATAAACATGTATATCAATAAATATCAGTGTGTCAAGATACAAAAATGGATACTACTCAGAGTATATCACATGATCATCACTACAAAAATGGTACATGATACAAAGTGGAAAGGTACACAATCAGCAGGTGCTATCCCACCCTCGCCGCCAGGTGGATGAGGGGGTGACATATCAGTAGGTCTCTATGATGAACCAGGAGCTCCAACACCACTTCTCTATGATCTCTGAGCCCTACTAGACCTCTGAGAGGATGTGTAGTTGGGAACCCTCTGATCAATAGGAACTGCACCCTCATAGTGCTGCCTCTAGTAGTCAATCTCTCTCTGAGCATCACGCCTAGATCTATAGTACCTGTACAAAACATCTTGGTGTGAAGCATCCTGTACACTATCAATAAATTAATGGACCTCAGCTTGAGCCTATCACTCTCTAGACTTAGCTGCAGTAACTCTAACCTCTAGAGCCATGACACAGGCATCAGCAGAAGCAAGTTTTGCCTGTAAATCCTGTACCTACTAAGTAAGCCACTCCAACTCTGAGGGATCCACCTCCATGCCTCCCATAGCCACATCCATATCCCCCTCCTTAGCTCTATCCCCCAA
>MU225023.1:143315-162792 GCA_018584345.1 Thuja plicata | reverse complement strand
AGGGATCCACCTCCATGCCTCCCATAGCCACATCCATATCCCCCTCCTTAGCTCTATCCCCCAATCCCTCATCTCCCCTCCCCCTCACCACCCATGAATCCTCCTCACTCTCCTCACTCTCCCTAGTACTACTTCCAGTACTACCACTACCAGTTGATGAGCTAGTCCCTGCACTCTAAGCAACCAAGGTCTCAACATCTATGTCCCCTATCTCAATATCCACATCCTCTACAACTACCCTATCCTCCACCCTCGGAGCCAAAATAACACCAGTCTATCAATGTACTCTTCATACTAACTGAGGTGCCTCCTCCTCCATCACCTCCTCATCCTCCAAAATAGTACTCAACCCAACTCTCTGAGTACTGGTCTGACCACCACTCCACCCAAACCTCATTTGAACTCCACCACCAGCACCCCCAGAACCAGGATCATCTCCCTTCTCCTATCCCCCATCCCTACCCCCGTCCTATCCACCATCTCGACCCCCAACCCTACCTCCATCTCGGCCACCATCTCTCCCTCCGTATTGACCCCCTGCCTCATCATACCCAATGATGCCTCCTCATGATGGTCGTAGAAATAGGACAAGATACATCTGTCAGTAGAACTGGTTGGTTTTGTGCCCAATGAGCATCATACTACGACATAGTTCCTACAAAAGATCAAATGCCAATATCAGTACCACATCAGATGAAGGAAATGTATCATAGAGCAAATAGACTTAAAAGAGTAGTAAGGAAACTGAACAAAAGGTGTGTAAAAAACAAAACAAACCTGCATCTACCATAGCTGACCGCCATGTCCATGCAATAGGAAGTAAAACTGCAAACTCAGTATGGGCAGCTTCAAGTGACACAACACCACCCTAGACCATAGAGTCCCTCGACCTAGGAGAAAAATATGCATATGAGTCAGACACATCTTGCTACTCACCAAACTGTCACAACACCCTATTGGTGTTGTGAAAGTCAATCATATATACATGGTTTGTCACATGACCAATTATATATCTCCGCTGATCGCAAAAAGGAAGATGGATGTCCTCTCCATCCCACACAAGACAATCTCTATACAGCCTCCAAATGAAATAGGGCATCATGTCTAACTTCTAACACCAGTATGTCAAATGCCCCATGTGGGTCTGAATAATAGCTCCGTCATACAAGAAAACATATGGTATGTCTATAGGCAGAGCACATGTACCAACAAGACAACATACAACAATGTGCTCCCACACCCATCTCTGTAGGAGGGTAGCACCACAACCGAGTGACTTACCATTAAGGTAAGCATCGTAGAACATGTGGAAATGCATATGAGCTAACATGCATGGACCCCATGCATAAATAGTATGCTCCTGGACCATGATCTACAACACAAAGCCAAAGCCGATAGAAAATCCACGCTGTCGACGATTGAGGCATAAGATTCCACAAATCAAACTACCTAGTAAATTGGACAACCTATCAAGGCCCAAGCCAAATCGGGACCATGGAACATATGAACTAGATAAACCAAGCTAATCCTAGGGAAATCCAAAAAGCTCTGTCAAAGAAATAATACCAGGTTGGGTGGCATACTCCACAAGTGTACCCTGGATCAAAAGCCAAAGGATGCGGTACACATCCTCCAATGTAGCAGTACACTCTCCAATAGGTAACCAAAAATTGCATGTCTCTGAATGCCATCACTCTAAAAGAACCGAGATCAGACCCCAGTTGGTCGTGATCTTTGGCATGTAATAGATCCAATATAACCCTAAGTCCCTAAGAACTGACGTCTCATCCTCTGATAGCTCGAACCTATAAACAAGACTCGTCGGTCTAGAATCCCGACAGTGCAAAATCATCCTGGTGAACTGCACATAGCAAGACATAAAAAATATATCAATTTCAGTCATTAAGAGAAGTGTCAGAAATAAGAATCAGTAGATATGAGACACATAAATTAGGTAAACAGTTACAAATTTGCAATTGCGGTAATAAAACCTACATATGCGGTACTCTTATGCGATTGTGGCACACAACAGTCAATTGTGGTAACCAAAATTCAATTGCAGAATACAAACATGGAAAATGCAACACTTTTATCAATTGTAGCATTAAACCAGCAATTGCGGCACTCCAACCACAATTGCGGAAAAATCGCAGACGATTGCGGCACATATTGCAAACTATCAAAAAAATACAAATTTTAAAAGCGAGAAATAAATGCATTAATGACAAGAAAAAAGATAAAACTCACCAGACATCCTATGCCAGCTGGTCTCTGATAAGTTCAGACTCGATTAGATATGTGTGTCACTCCAGGAAGGCCCACTATCGCAAGAAAATAGGAGGAAAAAGAAGAGAAAACTAAAGAAAACTCACCAAGATTTCAAGAGCTCCAAGAAGGCAATGTGACAAATGAATGGCTCTCTTGGCTACTTATAGGGATTTCTAGAAACCCTAATTTCTCTAGGAGGTTCAATTTTTCTTCCCAGTCCCCGGATGCTTTGACAATCAATATCAAAGGCAATATAAGTCATTTTTCAAAATAGTCAGCAACCCAGATTCACAAATTGCAGTTTCAACAAATTAACACTCATGTCGCGACTTTTTGCTCAAATTTGTTAAGGGGGAATAAATACACCTACTATCGCTGGGGCAAGATGGGGTAAGATAAAAATCAAAGAATCTTTGACACACTACGACAAGTCACATCACATCAAATATGGGCAAATGTAGACACCCAAAAATGGACAGGCTTGAGACTTAACATTAAAAACACTAATTTTCATCTATTAATTAATGGTTTTTTAATCATTAATTAATCATCCATTTTCCTCTAAATTCATTCTCCAAATCATCTTATCAAATTTCCAAAATTAATTAAATAATTATTTTTATTTAATTAATTAACCTTAATTGATTAATTACCATTAATTAAGTAAATTCAATTTCCTATAGTTTAAACTCAAATATTTAAACTTACTAATTAGATTCTTCCAATTAAAAGGAGTTCATGCACGATAGAATTTTATAACTTTTTCAAATACCCCTTTCAGAGTTTTCTGTGACTGTAACCCTAATTGGTTAACATCCTTACATCTGGTTAAAATTTCAAATTGCAAAAAGGATTTTAAGGTGTTCTTGCCAACTTATGATCAATCATGTTAATGATGGCCTTTACTAGGTCACATTACACAAGAAATACCTTGTTACTAGATGAGACTTATCTTCTTCAAGGGGTTTCATTCTCAAGTCGAGAACCCGTTGTAACTCCTTTACCCATTAAAGGACAAAAAGAAGAATAGCCACAAAACATGACCATTCCCTTGGGTAACATGAATGACTTGCATAATCATGATGCTGATTAAAATCTAAACCATGGTCAATGTGGGAGGGAAGAAATAAATGAGGAGATAAACCAAGAAGATCCTCATTTAAATGATGGCCATGAACAAGAAGATGAAGAACCCATGAAAGAAAGAATCAATGAGGCCTTACAAAAGCACCTCTTCTTGAGTGTCATGGGGAAGATCCTAGAGAAGGATAGAGAGAAGTACTTCTTTGACTTATCCTGAGCAGGGGTTCAATTACCCCATGATTATGATGTTCACAAGTTGAAGAAGAAAGAAGAGGATAATCCGATGGCTATGATGAACAAAAAATTTAATTTATTTCAAGCTCAATTGAAAAACATAAAACAAGAAGGGGATCCTAAACCCTTTTCTATCAAACTGCTATGTCCATTTCCATTTGACAAAAATTTAATTATGGTACCATTCCCCCCAAATGCAATCTTTCCTAAGTATGATAAATACGAAGGAATATCTAATCCCCATGATCATCTAAGGGAATTTTGTGCATTGAGCTTGGAGTTCATGCATGATACAACATATTTAATGAGACTTCTCCCAAGGAGCTAGCCTAGGAGGAACAACAACAAAGTGGTTTTCAAAACTACCCTTCGGTATTCACACATTTGAAGAGTTGGCTTCCAAGTTTGTGACCCATTACTCCTATAACATTAAGCATGAGGTCAAAATGATAAATTTATGTAACACCAAGCAACATGATGGATAAGGATTCCTTTTGTTTTTACAATGATGGATAGAAGTATTCGCACGATACCCTCAAAGTGTTCCTAAAAAGGAAAAGATGGACATTTTTGTTAATAGCTTGAACATAAAGATGAACTATTGGTTGAGGTTACAATGCCCAAATTCATTCCAATACCTAATTGAGAATGCAATTACTGTTGGTTGTATTCCTAGTTCTAGTCTGTTTGCCAATTTTTTGTGATCCTCATGCTTTTTCTTTCCTAAAGATGGAAGTCTCTCACTTTCTTGTAACTTCCCAGTTGAAATTTTAGGTCTTCAATTCAAAACCCAAGTGAAAGTGCAAAACCTCAAAACCCTAGGTCTTGTATTATAGGGAAAAATGAGAAAAATCCTAAAATGTTTATCATACTTCTATTTTGGCATTACCTTTTTGAAAATCACTTAAGTTAGGTATTTTAAGCCATGGTTGCCTACTTGCATGATCCTGATCGCATATTCCTTTTTATCTCGAGACTTGGAAATTGGCTTATGTCGGGATGTCTCTCAAAGTATTGGAATATTCCTTTTGTTTTATGAGACTTGGTGGAGACCTTGTTGTCACATAGTCTCCAAATAAGAAATATGTCAGAAATTAGTAAATGGGCCAACAGATGAGTCGTGGTGTCACGTAAAAAGGCCAGCAGTTAGTGATTTTTTGTGAGACTTGGTGATTGCTTCAGTCGCGTGGTCTCTGAATTGGCCTGCAGTTAAAAGGTCATGTCGTGTAGTCTCCAAAAGGGGTGACGGTTAAGAGAAAGATGCTAAGACTTCACAACTAACTAGATATAGTTTGAGATATGACACAGTCAGGTTGTCATGGGATTGGGATGTTGAATCAGTTCTCCATTTAGCGATTCAGAGACAAGTGATAGAAGGAGACACATGTCCAAAGGTGAGAGGATTAAGAAGCATGTCACGTAGTCTCCCAAAGGAAAAGGAACATTTGGCGATTGAGAGACTAAGGTTATAAAGTGCTTTGTTGTCGCATAGTCTCTGAATTGATATAAAGGTATTTAAAAAATAATAATCAGTGACTTAGCAGAGCCGTCAGATGTAATGATGAAAAGATCAAATGGTGGTCGTGAAGTCTTTGATCAAAAAGGCTTAAGGGTAAAAGGATTCACGACTTGGAGATAGTTGTTTGTCGCGTAGTATCTGAATTAAAAGCAAAAGCCAATGTTTGTCGCGTAGTCTTTAAAAGATTTATCAATGTGCATTTGTAATCAGTGATTATGTGACCAAGGGTAGTCGCAGGGTCTCATAAGGAAAAGAAACATTCAGTGACTTGGAGATAACCGTAAAAGCTAAAACTAATTGTCAGTTGCAGAGTCTCCAAGTAAAATGTGAGTTAGATTTTTCATCTAGTGACTTTGATTTCTTCGGTTGCATGATCGCCAAAAATAAACTAAAGTTAACCAAGACAGAGAAAGTAACATGGTCGCTTGGTCTCTAGAAGAATTAAAGGTTATGAAGTTGGGTCAGCGACAAGGAGATAATACACAGTCGCGTAGTCACTCAATATGAATTTTCAGAAAAGGCGGCAATTGCTGACATGACAAAAAGAATCATTCGGCGTCCAATGAAAATCCAAAATATTGATTGATGAATAAAAAGGGTAGCTAAGATGTATGACAGAGAGCCAATCACATTGAGACATGTCATCATCTTTGAATTTTATAAGGTTTCTCTAAAGATACATATATATGAATTTGATTTCCTGTCACACTCATGAACTATGGCTAGGTTTTCAATCAATTCCACAGCATGCTGAATTGAATACAAAATTGATGATTTTTCAAATGATGAGCCATGTACTTGAAACAATTACCATAAAGAGTTAATTGAAGGTTTATTTTCTAACTTATCTTTCTTTTAGAATTATAGAGTGAAGGAGTGCTAGGTTTTCCAAGTTGAGAGAAGAAATTGGATAAGTTGTAGAGTACTTGATTGATTAAAAGGCTTTGAATTTCTGAGAATAGTGCACAGGGAAGTAAAGTGAGTCTTGACAGGAGATTTTCTTCAATATCGGTAAGGAAAGGGGATTGAAACAAAGTAGACATGAGTAAAGCAGTCAGTGTAGCTTCTACCAGTTGGAGAAGTGAAGATATAGATGAAGATTCGAAGGGGAAGCAAAATTATTGTGATGAATTCGTCAGATTGCTGTCGGGTTCAACTCAAAACAAGAGGGAAAATGCTAATGTGCTTACTGATGACTACTGCAAAATCAGGGATGTTGATACTCCAGGATCAACTAGTTTTTCCCTCTTTAACTACCTTTTTAAAAATTATGATAAAGCCATTCCAATATCAAACCCTTGGACCTGTGGTTTGGCTAGGTTAATTGTCCCTGATGTCTACATAGATGTAGATTTATTCTTAGGCCTTGCCAGCACTATGATGTCTTGTCTAAGACAATTAAGAGGAATGATGGCACTTCCTTGCTCATCCTGAATAGAAATTTGTTTATGCAAGCTTTTGGCTTGTATAGTACCATGTCCACCAAAATTAACATTACTAGGAAAGAAGAGAGGTATAAGTTAAAGCCTGGTATTGCTAGGGGACAGTTGTAGAAACACATGCTCAAGGAGGTAAGAAACCATCTTACTCCTATACCTAGGACAGCCCCTTATTGCTTCAAAGACCTGCATTTATACATTAAGTACATCACCTATGCCCTGTGTAGAGTGCTAGGGATAGATGGGGAAGTAGAAAAGATTAATGCTAGAATATTGATGATGGTGCTAGATCTACAGGAGGTGCATTCTACCATAAGCTATGACTATATACAATATATCATTGATAAGATGCATGAGGGATTAGTAGCAACTCAGAACAAGATGCAGGACCCTAAGGAGAAAGAACCCAGGTTCTTCCACTACTCCATCCTCATGCATCTCCTATTACATTTTAATTTTGTGATCATGGATGTAAACAACTTGAGCCCTCAGAGGATTTTTCAAGATGGAGCTAATCCCATTCAGTTTTGGGTAAAGATTTGGAACTATACATCCAAGGACTGTGACTACTGTGCATTCTAGAATTGGATTGTATATCCAATAATACATAGCATGGGCATCAGCAGGACAAGGCTCCTAGTTAAGATTATGCAACTACTAAGGCCTAATGAATATTTAGATAAATGGGAGGGAGATCATAGTTGTGGAGATTTCTTCCTTGAAGAGAAATTTACCATAATAAGGGTATATGGATGTATACATCCACCCCATATCTTTCCTTACCATGTGCCATCAAGAGTTGCTGCCATGGAATTTATATGGCAGTTGTTATTAACAGATAATGAGCACTTTGCACCATAATAGAAGGGGACCTTAACCCCTAGATAGTTCAAAATCTTCAATTTTACTATTGGCAAAGGTGCCATTGATTCAGTCAGCGAGTGGCTAGAAAGTTGCAGAATGGGGGTGGCCTCATACATATATATTGATCCTGAGGGTTTTATGGCAGGAGTCAAAAGGCTGTATACACCTACAATCCCTAATACAAATGTCAATTGTGAATGTATTGAAGATGATGCAACAAGAAACCTTCTTGATAAGGATGAAATCAAGACAAGGAGAACAAGGATTCATGGATTACTAAACCTTGAGAGGAAAATCAAAAGAAATGGATTGGCTTTTGGAGGATTCTATCCTGATTTGCCATATTTTGACAGAATCAAAGCCATGATTGACAATTTTTATGTACTTTGTGAAAAAATTGAAAATGTTTTAGACAAGAAAGGATCCCAAGAGCTAGATCATTCATAGTTTGAATATGAAAGTGGTAGTGACAGTGACTATGCTCGTCCATCTAGATGTGATCAGCCTCAGCAGAATGTTGCAGAGATGCCACAGTTGCAGGGAGCTAAGGGCCATATTATTGACCTAATAGAGGCTACATAGCCTGATGATGTAGAGGAGCCTTCAACCAAAAGGCAAAAGGTAGATATAGGCTAGCCTTCAACTGAGAGGCAGGAAAAGAAAAAGGATAGAGCAAGTGCCCTAGTTCCTGGGAATAGGTTATATGATCATAACCTAAGAAAATTGATTAGGCATGGCAAGAGGCAGCAACCTGATATAGACGAAAATATTGAATTACCTCTTAAGTCTTGTATTGATGAAAGGTTGATACATCAACAACAGTTTTTAAGTGATGATAACTTCATCAAAACTAAGGAATTTAAAGACTTCTTAAGATGGTACAAAAAAGAGTGAATTAGAGCTCAGTTAAAGGTTGATGGGAAAGAGACAGTGACCAATGAGGCCCTTTTGACCTTACAATCATATGACCCAGACAACGAGGACATCTCACCTGATGAGGCTAGAAAAATGGTATTGAATAGTGGCATATTGCTTGCTGAGGGTTGGGACTTGGCTTTAGCTTTAATAATTGATTAGATAAGAAAATAGCCTAATTTGAAGATGGCAAGTGAGGTACAAATGGGAGATATGATTAAGGGTTTTGGGTATAGACCAAAATCTCAAGCCTTTTCCATGTGGAGCCTTTGCCCAAAGGACCAAAAGTGTCAGTTGGTGAACATTCAATAGAACATGGTAGGCAATCAAATGGTCTGGTCTGTACAGAATACAGGGCATTTGGAAATATCCTAGATTATGAAAAATTGGGCACACTTGAATGAGGACAAGACTAAATAGCTGTCTGATAAGTGTAGCATATTGATAGAGGAGACCAGTGCATTGGCCAAAGACCGAGAGTTGTGCCACATCAAAATACATCAACAAGATCAGGTGATTGCAAGGCTAATGAAGGAATTAGAAGAAAAACCCGAGGTAGTGTATGTACCTTCACAAAAACCTTTCCAAATTGAAGAAAAAGCAAAGTCAAAATTTTTAATTGGAAGAAGGGGATGAAATATAATTGAAGACAAATTTTTTGATTTCTATCTGTGTTTTGAGCTTTTTAAGCCTTTATATGTATTTGAAACAGAATATATGAATAAAAATGCAGTACAACTTTATTTTACATTATTTTTATCTCTTTGCTTATTGTATGCACTCTTTTATGTTTAATTTGTAAGGCATTTGAAACATATTGGCTATAAGGTAGCTATTTAATTATTTGCAAGTTTCTTCTAAGGGAAGAATTAAACTTTGTGAGTAGTTTCAGAGAGTACTGCAATAACTGAGGATTTGATACAATATTGTAGAAGTGACAAGATAAGTTTACAAGGCATTTTTATTTGAGTTGTATGTAGGCTATAAGGCATCCTACAATATTCTTATTTGTGTATTTCAGTGGATTTACATCTTTTGACTCTATTTTCTCAAGGATAGGCACTAGTCTAGAGTTTGTCAAGTGATTCATCATCATCCAAGCATTAAAAAAACTATTTAAATCAATCACTTTTAGAGTATTTTGTAGAATCAATTGTATTCCTAAGGGTTACAATTGAAGTTTGTTGATTTCTTAAAGAGAAAATCAAATAGGTTATTCCTCCTAGATTCATAAGAGTTGCAAAAGGAGAGAAGAATGTATTTCTTGATCATGTTGTTGTCTGCTATCATTAAGATACTGATTTGGATTGCCAAGCTTATCCTCAGAATAATCATAGTTATCTATATTGTTATATATATGTCCATCTAAAATAGAGCATTCAGCACATAAGGTTTAATCCAATCTAAAGATACTGTTAAGACAGTAATCAGTCATAGGTAAAACCTGCCTGAGTTAGTGGATCTTAGAAAAAGAAGGAGGTGGTAATAGGTATCCCCAGTGTTATCAAGAACCTCATCAATTAGTGTTTTTCCCTTTCTTGAGTCATAGTGTCAAAAGGAATTAAGGGGTCATAGAGTTTTTTAAGATTTCAAATATCTTGTAGAGGCCTAGCAAGAAAAAACACTAACAAATTGGCGACTCTACTGGGGATTAGAGATTATAAAGTCTAGTTGACAAGTTTCAGAATATCTCTCGCCCAAGTAGTCAGAAGTCTCAAGTGTTTCAAAGATTAAAAATTTTACAAATCATACCGGTGGTTGTTGTCAGATTTCTCATTTGATAAGTATTCACTTATCCCAAGTTATTGGGTGGCGACTCTAAAGGAAAATCTCTAAGATTAGTGCAAATTGAGTGAATATCTTTCAGAATGAATACTAGGTCAAGGATGAGAATAGATCCTGAGAAAGTATTATATGGTGGACTTCCATCATCATCAAGGATGGAGATGTCTTGGAGAAAAAAGAAAGATCCAGTCAACATGGATGAGACCCCTCCAATAGGTAGAGAGGGTAATATTAGGAGAGAAATAAATGTAGGTCAACACTCTCATGATGGGAATACTTCAGAGTATGAAGAAGCACATGAAAGGGTATTGGAAACACCCATAGTCACCTATACTTCAAGTGAAAGAGAAGAGACTAGTACTTCTAATTCAGATTCAAAAGATGCTCCTTCTGATATGTTGGCAAATGAAGAGAAGTTCATTTTGAAACAACTATCTCTGGTTCAACAAATGAAGAAAGAAAGAGAAATGAGAAAGAAAAAGAGTGACCCTAAGAATGTCGCCAAGAAAAAAAGAAATTCTTCAAAACATCAAAATGTGAAAGCAGCAGAAAGGTCTCAGAGGGACCAAGAAATATTAGTCACTCATAAGGTTCCTATTTCACAAAAGGATAAAGGAAAGAAAAAGATGAGTGAAAGTAGGAATCAAGATCCTAAGTTTCAAAAGCCTTTAACTAAACAAATGTCCAAGTTGGACATTGATTTGGAAAAATTAAGAATTGAAAAAGAAACTATGGAAAAAATGTTAGAGAAGGCTCAAATGGAGGCTACCACTATTGAAATGAAGAAAAAGATATATTTTTTACAGTCCTCAAAATATGCTTATGTTGGCCCAGAGAATGTTACTGCTTCTAAAACAAGGGCCACTACTGCTAAGGAGGATGATAGCTTTCAAAGGAAACCATTGCACATTGAAAGGTACAAAAAATTTAATTTTGTAGGTATACCTGGATATCCTAATGCTTTTCCTAAAGATGTGAGTGATATATGAGAAAAACTCCCTAAGTTTGTAGGTAATAATGTTATATCTTGTGAAACACATCTTAGAAAATTCATTGATTTTGTTAATGATCTAAATATCACTCATGATAATGTATTGATGAAATTGTTTGTTCAGTCCTTAGTTGAAGATGCAAGAGAGTGGTTTAGAAGCCTATCTAATGGATCTGTTGTCTCTATAGATGAGTTGATCAAATTGTTTAAAGATCAATATGGAGACAAGACAAACAAAGGCTTTTTATTGAATGAGTTCAATAATATTAAAAAGAACTATAATGAGGAAGTCATAGAGTTTAATACAAGATTTCAGAGAGCTATACACAAGTTATTTCAGAAGATAAGGCTGGATGAAGAGGTATGTTTAGCAACCTATTTGAATGCTTTTGATTCTAAAATGGGATATGCTCTTAGGGATAAGAATCCAAGAACTCTTACTGATTCTTATAAAATAGCAGTCAATATTGAAATGAATAGAAGAGTATCTGGTAAGTTAAATAGGAGGGATGATTCAAGGTTTAGCAGGAGTAATTTGAAAGAGCCAGAGTACAAAGAGTATAAAGCTCCCCAGAATAATAGACCCTCTTATAATGCTACCTAAAATCCTCAGAATAGGATGCAAAACCATCCTTATGGGACTTAGTTCAAGGATGGAAAGCCAGTTTCTATACTTAGAAAAGATAAAATAGACAACAAAACTCCAGACCCTCTTCACAAAAATTCTATTCATTTTTGCAATGATAATACTTGGTGTGAAGTATGTGAGGCCCCTCATAACCCTAATTTTTGTATTGTTTCTATAGACTTGTGAGTAAGTGAAGAACATGGGAATGATGATGGTGAACAGTGTGATCATAGTATGACCAATACCTATTCATTCCATGATATAGATTTAGACAATGAAGAGGAAAATCATGATTATTACATTTCACAAAGAAGGATGGAGAATCATCATCAAAAGATTTTATCTGAGAGTGAAACTGAGGAAACTGATGATGATATAAGATGTTACACCCAAAACAATTAAGATGTTCCACTCACCAGGAAAGCTTCAGATGAAGCAAAAGGCTAGAATCACTGCAGAGTTAGTGAATAAGGCTAGAAGTAATTACCACTTGAGGAACAAGGTGGTAGGTGGTGTCGGTAGCCAACCCTCAGGTGTCTTTATAAAGGAAAATAAAACAGACACTAAATATGTGCAAAAAATAGATGGGCCTAGTGAAAATATAAATAAACATAAGGTCAAGATTATTACAAAAGCCATAGAGCCAAATGTTGTACAAGAGGAAGATGTGAAAAGACAAGAAAAAATTGTTCCTGTTCAAAAGATAGAAAACAAAAAGTTAAAAGAGTCAGATCTAAAAGAACACAATGAAGAAAATGATGTCATTATTGACAAATCAAAAATTTTCAGATATGAGATACACTCTAGTAGATATGAGTCAATGTTTTTCCTAGATGATAGTTAAGGTTCCATTTCTGGAAATGATGAGGATTAAAGAACATAAGGAAAAAGTAATGTCATTATTAAACAGTGTACCCACAGTAAAGGTTTAGAGTCCAGTAGATGTTTCCAAGAAGCCAACTACCAAGGGAAATGAAGTAGAGGTGTTGACATTTGAAATTCCTCAAATATTCTTGATTGAAACTTCTTCCCAAAAAATTGTTGACCCATTTTTTCTTTCATTGATAATTAATGATAAAATGCTCAAGAATTATATGATTGATTCAGGAGCCTCTAATACAGTTATGTCAGTTGAAATCATGAGGGAAATGGGGCTACAAGTTGATACACCTTATGGAAGATGCAGAGCTATGGACTCTAGAGAGGTCCCTGTGATTGGTACCATTGAGGCTATGCCTTATAGACTAGCAGTTTGTCCTAATGTAGTAATGACCATGAATGTTCTTGTAGTTGACATACCACCACATTATGGCATGTTGCTGTCAAAAAAATGGAGTTCTCAAATGGGAGGTAGTATACAAAATGATTTATCCTATGCTAATTTCAACATTACTAGAGATAATGTTAAGTTCTTAAGGGAAAGCAGAACTCCCCACATGATAGAAAATTTTGAAGACACTAATGTTAACTGCTGCATTGACATAGACATGGAAAATTTTGGGATGCAAAAAAATGAACTTTATTGTCAAGATCATGAGGCTGGCCCTTTGAGCAGAGAATTAATTATGCAGGAACATGGATTATGGAAAATGCACTTTGATGGTGCTTTCTCTAAAGAAGGATCATGGGCAGGAGTATTGTTGATATCTCCATCAGGTACAACTTTTAAGTACTCATTTCTGTTAGCCTTCCAATGTACAAACAATACTGTAGAGTATGAGGATTTATTCTTAGGACTTGAAATTGCTATCAAACATGGTATAAAATGTTTAAAGGTTTATGGTGATTCTGAGTTAGTGGTAGCACAAGTCAGATCCAAATATGTTGTAAAAAATGACAAACTGAAAATGTACAAATATGCTATTTGGGATCAACTTGAAATGTTTCATGTCTTTGATATAAGTTGGCTAGAAAGGTCAAAAAATATTATGGCCAATTTTTTAGCAAATGTTGCTTTAAAAAATGATGATTTGACCTTACATGGGGTGTCAATACTAGAAATCAAAACAAGACCAGTTATTCTGGACAACATATATCTGGTAGGTATTCCAGGATGATCAAGATATTTTGAGGTTCATGCAATGTTTAGACCATTATGAGAACCAAAGTATAGATTGTAGTTCCTTACTGGAACATGATGATGGAAAAGATTACATCTTTGGAAATGAAGTTTTCCAATTAAGTTCTAATCAGATTCCTAGGGAACTGGTTGAGCTTGAAGCATTGTTTATAAGTCAGAAAAATGATTCATCAAAGTTAAGCAATGCCAAGATTGAGGATTTAGAAGAGATAAACTTAGGATCTGAAAGTAGTCCTCAAATAGTTTATATTGGGAAAGGTTTAGATCCTCACATAAGAACAAATCTGATCAAGTTACTGAGAAAATACAAACATGTCTTTGCTTGGTCATATGAGGACTTGAAAGCATATAGAGAAGACCTTTTTCAACATGAAATCCCATTGAAATTAGATATGAAGCCATTTAGGAAAAAAAAAGGCCTATTAACCCCTTGTTGGCTCCCAAGATGCAGCAAGAGTTGATGAAACTCAAGGATGCTGGGATAATCCAGCCCATTAGACATTCAACTTGGGTATCAAATTTAGTGCCAGTTAGAAATAAAAATGGTGACATCAGACTATGTGTGGATTTTAGAAATCTAACTATTGCTTCGTTGAAAGATAACTATTCATTTCCCAATATGGAAGAAATGTTGTATAAGGTGACTGGTTGTGAGTTGTTGTCAATGATGGATGGTTTCTCAGGTTATAACCAGGTCTTAGTTAAAGAGACAGAGTAGTATAAAATTGCATTTACTACTCCATGGGGAACCTATGTGTATATCAAAATGCCTTTTGGATTAATAAATGCAGGGGCAACTCTTTAGAGGGCTATGGATGTTTCTTTCAAAGAATTCATTGATCTATTTATGGTTATTTATCAAGATGAATTAACTACATATTCCAAAAGGGCTATTGATTATTGTGATCACTTGGGCAAGATTTTTAATAGAGCATTGGAATATGGTGTCTCACTAAATCCCAAGAAGTGTCATTTTGCAGTCAAAGAGGGGAGGTTGCTGGGACATATAGTATCTAGAGAAGGGGTAAGAATAGACCCTAAGAGAGTAGAAGCAATTCAAAAGGTGATTGCTTCAAAGAACTTAAAAGGTGTGAAATCTTTCTTAGGAAAGATAAACTTTGTCTGAAGATTCAGGGTAAATTTTGCAGAAATTGTGAAACCCATTGTCAAATTATTAAAAAAGGATGCCAAGTTTGTTTGGAATGAAGAAGCTCAACAGGCATTTGAAAAAATAAAGAAAGCAGTATAGGAGGCTCCAATTTTGAAATCTCCGGATTATACTAAGCCTTTCTCTTTGTTTTCATTTGCATCATTCCATACAATTGCTGCTATTCTCCTTCAAAAGGATGAACAAGGATTTGAACATCCCATAGATTTTTACAATAAATCCTTGCAGGTTGCAGATCTTAACTATGAAATAATGGAAAAGCAGGCATATGCATTGGTAAAGGCTGTGAAATCATTCAGGCCCTACTTGGTTTGTGCTAAGGTACATGCCTATGTTCCTCATGCAGAAGTAAAAGATATCCTTACATAGTCAGAGGTAACTGGTAAGAGGTGTAAGTGGATCACAAGAATTCAACCTTGAGATCAATATCACCAAGTTAATAAGAGGAAAAGGCTTGGCAAAGCTCATGACAGAAGAGAACCTGGATTTAGTATAGATGAATCAGACATGAACACATGACCAAGCCATTACTAGTATAGAAAGGCAACCATATTATAATGATATTGTTTTCTTTCTCAAAAATGCTTAGTGTCCTTTTCATTTTTCTGAAAATTAGAAGAGGAGTCTGAAATTGCAAGCTCAAAGGTATACTATGATCCAAGGTGACTTGTTTTGGAAAGATAAGAATGGTGTACTATTGTTGTGTCTTGATAGATACCAAGCTGAGAAATTTTTGACTGAGATGCATGAAGAAGAATGTGGAGGTCACTTTTATGCTAAAACCACCGCCCATAAGATTTTAAGGGCACAGTATTATTGGCCTACTTTGTTCAAAGATACTTATATACATGTCAGGAAATGTGAACCATGTCAAATTTTTTCCAATAAAATAAAATTTGCAGGTGCTCTGTTGCTGAATCTAGTGAGTACTGAAGCTCCTTTTTCTATGTGGGGGATTGACTTTATTGGTGAATTTTAGGAGAAGTCTAGTGCAGGGCATAGTTGGATATTGGTTGCCATAGATTACTTTACTAAATGGATTGAAGCTATCCCTACAAGGAGAGCAACAAGCAAGGTGGTTACTAAGTTTCTCATGGAGAATATTTTAACCAGATTTGGTGTACCTGTTAAGTTAGTAATGGACAATGCTATGAGTTTCAGATCAGAAGAAATGACAAGTTTCTGTGAAAGGTATGGGATTACAATATAATACTCATCCCCATATCACCCACGGGCTAATGGACAAGCTAAGTCTAGTAATAAGAGTATATTAAAGATATTGAAGAGGACTCTGGAACAAAATAAGAGAAGATGGCACACAAAATTGAAATTAGCTCTTTGGGCTGATAGGATAACACTCAAGAAGGGAACTGGTAAGTCTCCTTTTGAGTTGGTATATGGTCTACAAGCAAGGTTGTCAATTAACAATCTATTACTAGTATGTCAATTCATACAAGAAGAACATTTAGATGTCTCCAACAATATGAAAGATAGAATGATAAAGTTGATTGAATTAGATGAAGCAAGAAGAAATAGTCAGAGAGAAAATATAAAGTTACAGCAAAAGATGAAGTACCTATTTGATAAAAGGGCTACTAAGAGAAAGTTCTAGGCTGGTGACTTAGTTCTCCAATGGAATGCAAGGGCAAAAGACAAAGGTAAGCACAATAAATTTGAGTCTTTATGGCTAGGACCTTTTATTGTTTCAGAAAATTTTGGCAAAGACTCATATTTATTAAAGAATATGGAGGGAGAAAGTTTTGAGTTGCCTATGCATGGGAAATTCTTGAAGCCTTTCTTTAATTAAAGATCAAAACCAATGCACAAGTGAATATGTATCATATGTAAATATTTCCCTTCTTTGTTTGTAAAGTTCTGTAAATATTTTCCTTTCTACTTTGGGTGTTTTGCTCTATTTTTTCAAGAGGTCTGCAACTAGAGATTCTGTGGTTCTTTGCCATAAACTGTGTTTAGTCAATCCTCATTAGAGCCACTGTTGGTTGTATTCATGGTTTTGGTTTGTTTGCCAATTTTTTGTGATCCTCATGCTTTTTGTTTTCTAAAGCTGAAAGTCTCTCAGTTTCTTGTAACTTCCCAGTTGAAATTTTAGGTCTTCAAGTCAAAACCCATGTGAAAGTGCAAAACCTTGAAACCCTAGGTCTTGTATTATAGGCCAAAATGAGAAAAATCCTAAAATGTTTATCATACTTCTATTTTGGCGTTACCTTTTTGAAAATCACTTAAGTCAGGTATTTTAAGCCATGGTCGCCTACTCACGTGATCTTGATCGCATATTCCTTTTTATCTTGAGACTTGGAAATTGGCTTATATTGGGATGTCTCTCAAAGTATTAGAATATTCCTTTTGTTTTATGAGACTTGGTGGAGCCCTTGTTGTCGTGTAGTCTCCAAATAAGAAATATGTTAGCAATTAGTAAATGGGCCCATAGATGAGTCATGGTGTCATGTAAAAAGGCCAGTAGTTAGTGATTTGTTGTGAGACTTGGTGATTGCTTGAGTTGCGTGGTCTCTAAATTGGCCTATAGTTAAAAGGTCATGTCACGTAGTCTCCAGAAGGGATGATGGTTAAGGGAAAGATGATGAGACTTCATGACTAACCACATAAAGTTTGAGATATGACACAGTCGGGTTGTCATGGGATTGGGATGTTGAGTCAGTTCTCCATTCAGTGATTCAGAGACAAGTGATAGAAGGAGACACGTGTCCAAAGGTGAGAGGATTAAGAAGCATGTCGCGTAGTCTCCCAAAGGAAAAGGAACATCTAGCGATTGAGAGACTAAGGTTATAAAGTGCTTTGTTGTCATGTAGTCTCTGAACTGATATAAAGGTATCTAAAAAATAATAATCAATGACTTAGCAGAGCTATCAAATGCAATGATGAAAAGATCAAACGGTGGTCGTGAAGTCTCTAATAAAAAAGGCTTAAGGGTAAAAGGGTTCGCGACTTGGAGATAGCTATTTGTCACGTAGTCTCTGAATTGAAATGAAAAGCCAATGTTTGTCATGTAGTCTCTGAAAGATTTATCAACATGCATTTGTAATCAGCGATTATGCGACCAAGAGTAGTCGTGGGGTCGTATAAGGAAAAGAAACATTCAGCGACTTGGAGATAACTATAAAAGCTAAAAGTAACTGTCAGTCACTGAGTCTCCAAGTAAAATGTGAGTTAGATTTTTCATCTCGTGAATTTGACTTCTTCGGTTGCGTGATCGCCAAAAATAAACTATGGTTAACCAAGATAGAGAAAGTAACATGGTCGCTTGGTCTCCAGAAGAATTGAAGGTTATGAAGTTGGGTCAGCAACAAGGAGATAATACACAGTCATGTAGTCGCTCAATATGAATTTTCAGAAAAGGCGGCAGTTGCTAACATGACAACATGAATCATTCGGTCTCTAATGAAAATCCATAATATTGATTGATGAATAAAAAGGGTAGCTAAGATGTATGATAGAGAGCCAATCACACTGAGACATGTCATCATCTTCAAATTTTATAATGTTTTTTTGAAGATACATATATATGAATTTGATTTCCTGTCACACTCATGAACTACGGCTAGGTTTTCAATCAATTCCACAACATGCTGAATTGAGTACATAATTGATGATTTTTCAAATGATGAGCTGTGTACTTGAAACAATTACCATAAAGAGTTGATTGAAGGTTCATTTTCTAACTTATCTTTCTTTCAGAATTACAGAGCGAAGGAGTGCTAGGTTTTTTGAGTTGAGAGAAGAAATTGGATAAGTTGCAGAGTACTTGATTGATTAAAAGGCTTTGAATTTCTGAGAACAGTGCATAGGGAAGTAAAGTGAGTCTTGAGAGGAGATTTACTTCAATATTGGCAAAGAAAGGGGATTGAAACAAAGCCGACATGAGTAAAGCAGTCAGTGTAGCTTCTACCAATGAGAGAAGCAAAGAGATAGATGAAGATGCTAAGGGGAAGCAGAATTACTCTGATGAATTCCTTAGATTGCTGCCGGGTTCAACTCAGAACAAGAGGGCAAATGCTAATGTGTGTAGGATTTTGCAAACATGCAAATCCACAGACCCCGAATACACCTGCATGCAAGAACCTGATACAAAGTAGAAGCAAAGATGAAAAAGCTGAAGAACTCAGAAGTTGCTCAGAAAGAGAGAGCAAAATTTTTAATTTGAATTAATGAAAGACAAAAACAAAGTTCGACCTTATAAAGGTGAACAAACCCTAAAAACTAAAAGCTAGGTTGCGCATTATTAATTAATAACTAATTAATGATGCACCTAAGAGAAAGCATAAGCTAAAAGATTAATAATACTCTAACACCCCCCCTTAAGCTGAACGCAGGGAGAAAGCAGACCTAGCAAGACTAACAAAGCAAGAAATGGGTCCCGGCAACAAGGCCTGATCAGGTACCCAGTACAAGGAAATCTCTGTAAACCGGAGACAAAGGAGAAAACCCAGTGGGAAAAACCCCTCTCCAAAAAGAGATATAAAAGCA
>MU225023.1:113563-142145 GCA_018584345.1 Thuja plicata | reverse complement strand
TAAGAGAATCCATCTGACTGAGCTTGGACTGCTCACGAGTTAACCTGTCACAAAAGGTCTCAAAAGAGGGCATGACATGCCGAGTACCCAGTGCATCCATAGTGGAGTAGAAAGTAGAAGTGAAGATTTGATAAGGACCACGAAGCTTGGAGAGTATCAGGAAGATACACTCATCATCTAACTTCGTCTTTCCAGCAACCTGTAAGATAGATCGAAGAGACTTGAACTTCATCAGGAAGTCCTCAATGCAAGTGAATGAGTCAGGTGCCAAGGAGGTGAACTCTGCATCTATCTGGAGAATCTTGAACTGATCCATGGTGCCAAACAAAGTGGAGAACTTGTCCCACATATCCCTGGGTGTACTCAGACCATCCAGGTGGAACAATAACCCATCTGAAACATTCATGGAAATGAGGCCCATTGCCTCATCCATCCTGTTCCTATGCATAAGTGCCTCATAAGGCCTCTGAAGAACTGGCTGAACTCCATCCATGCAGGACCATAAACCTCGTGACATGAGGAGTCTGGTCATGTGTGGCTTCCATGTGTGATAGTTTTGGGGTGTCAGACGGGCCACAGAGGGGTCCAACATTGAGAGAAGAGAAGACGGAAGTAGAAGGGTCTATTTCTGAAATTAAATTACAGAAAGTAAAATGCACCCCCCCACAATGTATATATTCTATCCCCTGAGCACCACAAATAATTAGATACTGAAAGTACACAAAAAATGAGGAGAAAACCTGAGTTCCAGAAGCCGAATAGGAGCACAAACGAAAGGCATGACTTTGACTATGAAAATCAGAAACCAAATGGAGAAATCAGGAAATGAGACCTGCACCAATGCGTCCGTCTCGAAATCACCTTTCCGACGGTATTTTGTTTTTCAAAAAATGATATCGGATGCCCAAGTTATGAGCAAAAAACCAACATCCCCTAAAAACACACCCTCACTGAAAAAAGACAGACACTGGCATAAGTTTGACGGCCGTATGGCCTTCACCGAACGTCGACGGGCAGCGCCACCGGCGGGGCGGCAGTCTGGCGTGGTGTCGGTGGCGGGTGGGCCGGGCGCAGGCGGGCGGCGGGCGGCGCTCAGGCGGAGGGAGGGCGGCGGGTTGCGCCGCTGACCTGGGCGGCGGACTGGCTGCATAGAGGCGGCCGACGAGCTGAGGATGCCGGCGGGGCGGCGCCCGGGTGGCCGCGGGGTGGCGTGAAATTTTTTAACTGTGCGCGTTAATTATTAACATAAAAAAACCATAAAAACGTGGTTTTTTTTATTTTTTTGAAAATTTTTCGAGAAATGACCTCGATTTTTGAGCCGTACGGCCCTAGGAGGCTAAAATTTTTTCCCTGTGCTCTCAGAGGCTAAATAGGTCAAAATTTATGTGATTTCGACTCTCCCGGGCCTTCTGAACGCAATGGCGGAGTCTATTTTGGCTCAAACGGCTCCAAAAAGTAGCGCCTCCTTAGAACTCACA
This sequence comes from Thuja plicata, assembly GCA_018584345.1. Taxonomy (NCBI): domain Eukaryota; kingdom Viridiplantae; phylum Streptophyta; class Pinopsida; order Cupressales; family Cupressaceae; genus Thuja; species Thuja plicata. The sequence goes on along the minus strand of MU225023.1, from coordinate 140,667 downwards.
GAAAAAACCCTAGAGATGCTGCGACTGACTTTCTTCGAATCGCGGCTTCAAATATCTTCAAACTAGACAGCAGCAGGGCGGCTCTGATACCATGTAGGATTTTGCAAACATGCAAATCCATAGACCCCGAATACACCTGCATGCAAGAACCTGATACAAAGTAGAAGCAAAGATGAAAAAGCTGAAGAACTCAGAAGTTGCTCAGAAAGAGAGAGCAAAATTTTTAATCTGAATTAATGAAAGACAAAAACAAAGTTTGACCTTATAAAGGTGAACAAACCCTAAAAACTAAAAGCTAGGTTGCGCATTATTAATTAATAACTAATTAATGATGCACCTAAGAGAAAGCATAAGCTAAAAGAGTAATAATACTCTAACAATGTGCTTACTGACGACTACTGCGAAATCAGGGATGCTAATACTCTAGGATCAACAGGTATTTCCCTCTTTAACTACTTATTTTAAAATTCTGATAAAGCTATTCCAATATCAAACCCTTGGACCTGTGGTTTGGCTAGGTTAATTGTCCCTGACGTCTACATAGATGTAGATTTGTTCTTAGGCCTTTCTAGTCACTATGATGTCTTGTCTAAGACAATTAAGAGGAATGATGGCACTGCCTTGCTCATCTGAATAGAAATTCATTTATGCAAGCTTTTGGCTTGTATATTACCATGTCCACCAAAATTAACATTACTAGGCAAGAAGAGAGGTATAAGTTAAAGCCTGGTGTTGCTAGGGGACAGTTGCAGAAACACATGCTCAAGGAGGTAAGAAACCATATTACTCATATACCTAGGATAGCCCCTTATTGCTTCAAGGACCCGCATTTCAACATTAAGTACATCGCCTATGCCATGTGTAGAGTGTTAGGGATAGATGGGGAAGCATAAAAGATTAATGCCAGAATATTGATGATGGTGCTAGATCTACAAAAGATGCATTCTAGCACCAGCTATGACTATATACAATATATTATTGATAAGATGCATGAGGGATTAGTAGTAACTCAGAAGAAGATGAAAGACCCTAAGGAGAAAGAACCCAGGTTCTTCCACTACTCCATCCTCATGCATCTCCTATTACATTTTAATTTTGTGATCATGGATGTAAAAAAATTGAGCCCTCAGAGGATTTTTCAAGATGGAGCTAATCCCATTCAGTTTTGGGTAAAGATTTGGAACTATACATCCAAGGACTGTGACTACTGTGCATTCCAGAATTGGATTGTATATCCAATAATACATAGCATGGGCATCAACAGGACAAGGCTCCCAATTAAGATTATGCAACTACTAAGGCCTAATGAATATTTAGATAAATGGGAGGGAGATCATAATTGAGGAGATTTCTTCCTTGAAGATAAATTTACCATAATAAGGGTATATGGATGTATACATCCACCCCATATCTTGCCTTACCATGTGCCATCAAGAGTTGCTTCTGTGGAATTTATATGGCAGTTGTTATTAATAGATAATGAGCACTTTGCACCCCATAGGAAGGGGACCTTAACCCCTAGACAGTTCAAAATCTTCAATTTTACTATTGGCAAAGGTGCCATTGATTCAGTCAGCCAGTGGCTGGAAAGTTGCAGAATGGGGGCGGTCTCATACAGATATGTTGATCCTAAGGGTTTTATGGAAGGAGTCAGAAGGCTATATACACCTACAATCCCTAATACAAATGTCCATTGTGAATGTATTAAAGAGGATGCAACAAGAAACCTTCTTGATGAGGATGAAATCAAGACAAGGAGAACAAGGATTCAGGAATTACTCAACCTTGAGAGGCAAATCAAAAGAAATGGATTGGCTTTTGGAGGATTCTATCCTGATTTGCCATATTTTGTTAGAATCAAAGCCATGATTAACAATTTTTATGTACTTTGTGAACAACTTGAAAATGTTTTAGACAAGAAAGGAGCCCAAGAGCTAGATCATTCAGAGTCTAAATATGAAAGTGGTAGTGACAGTGACTATGCCCATCCATCTAGATGTGATAAGTCTCAACAGAGTATTGCAGAGATACCACAGTTGTAGGGATCTGAGGGCCATATTATTGACCTAACAGAGGCTGCACAACCTAATGATGTAGAGGAGCCTTCAACCAAAAGGAAAAAGGTAGATATAGGCAAGCCTTCAACATAGAGATGGGAAAATAAAAAGGATAGAGCAAGTGCCCTAGTTCCTGGGAATAGGTTACATGATCATAACCTAAGAAAATTGATTAGGCAGGGCAAGAGGTAGCAACTTGATATAGAGGAAAATATTGAATTACCTCTTAAGTCTTGTATTGATGAAAGTTTGATACATCAACAACAGTTTTTAAGTGATGATAACTTCATCAAAACTGAGGAATTTAAAAACTTCTTAAGATGGTACAAAAAAGAGCAAATTAGAGCTCAGTTAAAGGTTGATGGGGAAGAGACAGTGACCAATGAGGCCCTTTTGACCTTACAATCATATGACCCAGATAGAAAGGACATCTCACCTGATGAGGCCAAAAAAATGGTATTGAACAGTGGCATATTGCTTGCTGAGGGTTGGGACTTGGCTTCAACTTTCATAATTGATCAGATAAGAAAGTAGCCAGATTTGAAGATGGCAAGTGAGGTACAAATGGGAGATATGATTAAGGGTTTTGGGTATAGCCCAAAATCTCAAGCCTTTTCCATGTGGAGCATTTGTCCAAAGGACGAGAAGCCTCAGTTGGTGAACATTCAAGAGAACATGGTAGGCAATCAAATGGTTTGGTCTGTACAGAATACAAGGGATTTGGAAATATCCCAGATAATGACACATTGGGAACACTTGAATGAGGACAATACTAAACAGCTATCTGATAAGTGTAGCATATGATAGAGGAGACTAGTGCATTGGCCAAAGACCGAGAGTTGTGCCACATCAAAATATATCAAAAAGATCAGGTGATTGCAAGGCTAATGAAGGAATTAGAAGAAAAACCTGAGGTAGTGTATGTACCTTCACAACAACCTTTGTAAATTTAAGAATAAGCAAAGTCAAAAGTTGTAATTGGAAGAAGGGGATGAAATATAATTGAAGACAGATTTTTTGATTTTTGTCTATGTTTTGAGCTTTTTAAACCTTTATATGTATTTGAAATAGAATATATGAATAAAAATGCAGTACAACTTTATTTTACATTGTTGTTGTCTCTTTGCTTATTGTATGCACTCTTTTATGTTTAATTTGTAAGGCATCTTAAACATATTGGCTATAAGGTAGCTATTTAATTATTTGCAAGTTTCTTCTAAGGGAAGAATTAAAATTTGTGAGTAGTTTCAGAGAGTATTGCAATAACTGAGGATTTGATACAATATTGTAGAAGTGACAAGATAAGTTTGCAAGGAATTTTTATTTGAGTTGTATGTAGGCTGTAAGGCATCCTACAGTATTATTATTTGTGTATTTCAATGGATTTACGTCTTTTGAATCTTTTTGCTCAAGGATAGGCACTGGTCTAGAGTTTGTCAAGTGATTCATCATCATCCAAGCATTAAAAAAACTATTTAAATCAATCACTTTCAGAGTATTTTGTAGAATCAATTGTATTCCTAAGGGTTACGGTTGAAGTTTGTTGATTTCTTAAAGAGAAAATCAAATAGGTTATTCCTCCTAAATTCATAAGAGTTGCAAAAGGAAAGAAGAATGTATTTCTTGATCATGTTGTTGTTTGCTATCATTAAGATACTGATTTGGATTACCAAGCTTATCCTCAGAGTAATCATTGTTATCTGTATTCTTATATACATGTCCATCTAAAATAGAGCATTCAGCACATAAGGTTTAATCCAATCTAAAGATATTGTTAAGATAGTAATCAGTCATAGGTAGAACCTACCTGAGTCAGTGGATCTCAAAAAAGAAGGAGGTGGTAATAGGTATCCCCAGTGTTGTCAAGAACCTCATCAATTAGTGTTTTTCCCTTGCTTGAGTCATAGTGTCAAAAGGCATTAAGGGGTCATAGAGTTGTTTAAGATTTCAAATATCTTGTAGAGGCCTAGCAAGAAAAAACACTAACAGTTACCACAGAAGGGGTTTTGTTGAAAAGTGGAGAGATAAAGCTTTACAAGGAAAACACGAATTCCACTAATCATAATACCTCCAACAATTACAACAAAAACAACAATAACAAAGCTCCTCCGAACAAAAACAATTTTGGATCAAGAATAATAAAAAGGGTGTGGTTAATGATGGGGTTGTGGAGGAAAACAACCTAAAATCTACTCCCTTCAATCTCACATGAATTTAAAATCAAGTTAATAATGTGAATCAAGCTCCCAAGGTTCCATTCAACAATACCAATAACTTTGCAAATAATCAAGCGGCTAACAAGCTTAAACCCTTCTTTGCTCCAACACCTAGAAGGAATTTTAAATCTTTGGGATAACCCCTTGAAAATGCACTGCGAACCCTTATTGACAATAAGATCTTTGATTTACCCAAAACTAAACCTTTTGGGCCACCCATAAAGCCACCATGGTGGAATGAGTCAAACCATACTAAATACCATCACAATATGGGCACACAAAAAATGATTGCATGAGCCTAAGACATGTGGTGAAATATTTAAATGATAATGGTGTGATTTAAGTGGAAGGGCCTCAAAAAAATGAGGATCATACGTCCTTTAAAACACCTTTCTTTAATCATGAGTGTAATACCCCAAAATTGGCATCTTGCAACCCTAACCAATTTTGTTACATTTATCAAATTTTCAAGTCATCAAAGTCCTATGGTACTAGGTAATCTCAATTTTTGATTGACCCTACTCGACCTAAGTGTCAAATGCAGAAAACCCTAAATTTACATTAATCACATGCTATATTTAATTCCTAAATATCAATTACAATTGGCTAAATAAATCCTATGATCAAATTAATTTAATTACCAAGTCCTAGAACTTTAATTAAATTAAATTCACCCTTTTAGCTAAAATACATAAAAAGGAATTAAATAAAATTTGATTATTTCAATAATTGAATTTAATTATTCAAATAATCTAGAAAGTGTATTTATGAAGTCATATTTCATTTATTTAATCAAATAATCCCTCCAAAATCCCTAGTTCAGTTCAGAAATGGAAACTCTAATTCGAAAGTGCAACAAACCAGTTAATTGTTTCATCACTCCAAAAGCAAACAGTTGACTATCTCTCTCAAGGAAACTTACCATTCTGAACTGGACTCTCATTCAATCTCCACCGTTCATCCTGTTCAATCTCGATCGTCAGTTGATTCTAGGATTCTATAAAAACCAAACCCTCTTGTTTCTCATTTAAAGGGAGAGGAATGCATATTTTTGGAGAATCAAAACACTGCAGGATTGTTATTTCAAATTTGTGCGCATTCAATCTTTCATTATTCTCATTGTTATTGCAATAGATTAACATCATTCAATAGATTAATAATGCATTTCACTATAGATTAATTTCTTTCAAGTATTCTTAGCTTAATCTCATCTTCCATTTCTGGATTAATCTCGCATATTCATTTCTAGATTAAATATTTCATTTGCATTCTAGATTAAAACCTCCATTCTCAGATTGACCCCAGTTGTTGGACTCTCAAATTCTGAGAGCTGCTCAAAACTCCATCTATATAGGAGGCAACATGTTAGCTCATCCAAGCATGCAGGATGAATAACTTCATATTCATTCATGTATGTGGCTGATGAATAAGGACCATGTTGAAGTGTATGGCTAGATAAAGAGGTCAACATTTAGTATATACATTTCTGGTGCCCACCATGGGGCCAAAAATTCAATTTATGGCCTCATCTTTCACTTTTACTGTCAATTCTGGTCCTCTATCTGTACGTCTCCTTAGCAAATCATCGTGCAAAGATTCATTTCCTCGCGTAAATTTTTGTGTGTATTTGTGCAAATTTTTTCTTGTCCATGTAATTCTTCTCTTAGTTCTTGTCAGTTCTTCACGTGGCTTGTTCTAGTTCTTCGTGCAAACTTTGCCACCAGAGGCTATTAATTTACAATTTTTATGTCTTTGTTTTCTGATTACTGGTATTTTCTATTTGCTGTGGTTTTCTGGTTTTATTTCTAAATACAACTTAACAGTGGTCTTCAGGATGAGATGTCAAAGAATCCTTAAAAAAATATCTATGTAAAATTACTGACCACTTGATTGCAGGACGCTTGTCGAAGAATGTTTGTTGTAGAATTTCAAACCCACATAAATGTTGTGCCTGTTTTCAATGCTTTATTTACATAGTCTAATTAGGGCCTTGTTAAAATGTCTTAAGGGTCTTGATAGAAGAATAGGGTATTAGGATATTCATTACATGGAAGTGACACTCATGAATGAATTTGTGACCTAGACACTGCTAAGAGATTGATACATGGGGGAGCAAGGAAAGGTAACAAATCGATTGGAATATCCATTAGTGAGGGGAGTATGCTCTTCTCTCTTTGAGAGAATCATAAACCTAGAATCTCTTTGGGTTTTTTGAAAGAGGAGTTAGCTCGATGATGAACATTTCTGGTGTGTTTGGGTGAGGTGTAGAGGTAGAGGATTATGATCTTTTCCCCTTTGGGAAAATTAGAAACTTAGACCCTTAAAACTGAACCAAGTCTAAGTCACCTTTAACGGGCCTACCAGAAGTTGAACCTCCAGGAATGACCCAAGTGGGTACACACCTTTCACTGGTGATTTCACCCCACTATAGTAAAGTTTCTCTATAGATCAAAAGACTCCAAATCCATGTTAATTTCTTCCTCTTGATCCATGATGTCGAACATCTTTAGGAAGCCATGTCTGTTGTAATGAGTGACGCCGCTCCTAGCCCTGCTTCTCAGGGGTGTACACTTGCAGGTGTTGGTGTGGTTATATGTCTCAACCTCACTTGCAAGGCTACCAGAGGTTAATGTAAATGGAAGCCTATTACAATTTTTGTGGCTAGTTTCTTACCCGGTTCACCTCCAAAATGAGGCATAATCTTTGTGCAGGGAGGGGGAATATTCTCTCCCATAGATTCCCACCATAGGCATGCACTTGGACATTTGAAGGTGTTATATGATATTGGCCCCTACTTTAAGGGTGTCCTTTGAACATATATTATTGAGTCCTTGGAAGCACCAAAAACATGGGCACTCTCTAGGGGGTGACACGAAAGTGTGAGGTGCAAGCATGGACATAAGTTGTGAGGCAAAGGTTTTGTCTTCACCACCATTTTATTTTAGGAATAAATGAGTGTCTTTATCAAGTTTCCAAATGTCCAAACCTGTCAAGACTCCCCTATTCTTTCGAGTTGCCTTATCCTTGGCTAAATTTTTTTTGACTACTGCCTGTAACACAACTATTTGAAAGTCCAAACTTTATGCTTGTGAAAAACTGGTTTCTAAATGTCCAAACAAAAATGTGTCAATCTAAAACTGTCCAAACCAATCTGCAAACTATGTACTCTTTTAGAGAACATTTCAATCGGTATCTCGTAATCAATTTCTATCTTGGAAAATGGTCCAAATTGTCAGTTTCTGCAAAAGTTTGCCTGGTTTTCTACAAAACTTTGTGTGAAATTTTGCACCTAGTTACCTGTTGTTCTAGATCTTCACACCACTCAATGCATGTCTTCTTTTATGGCTCTCTAAACCTTCACATGATGTTCTGCTAGTTTTTTGTCATTTGGTTTACCAATTTGTCATACCAGTTTGGCATTTTATCGCACGAAAGTGCATTTCTTCATGCCAGGCTGCAAAGCCTTGTGTGATCTAGTCCAAATATTTGTGTGGGAAAGTATTTATTCATGCAAAACTATCAAAAATTTTCCTTATCAATGAGCTATATTTTGTCTATCCTTCATCACTCTACTTAGGCTGGTCTCTATTTGGGGTCTGTCTACATGTCTTCCTATCTATACGTAGTCTGCAACTAGATGTCTCAGGTTGAGAACTACAGGATTCTCCCTTGAACTTGTCTTTTCTCTATCTACCTACTCATTTTTTGTGTTGTCATACCTCATGACGTGATAGTCATCTCTCAGTTGTTCTATTCTTATCTCTGACGAATCATGTCGGGTATACTTCTCCTATTGTCACTCTTGTGCACTTATCTTGAGACATAGTTTTGAGTGTAGTCCTAGTTCACTCTCCTTACATAATCTTTGTCTATGACTATTGCAACTCAAAGTAACAATGCATTCCCCTTATGTATCACTAGACGAGGTAGAGGTAGACCTCAAAACTAAGGAAGAGGTCATTCCAAACTTGTCATGCAGTCTGAGTATAGTGGGGGATCCTCATGTTCCTCTTCACCAGCTACATCTAGATAGGGACCATCTTAGTCTCTCTCTCCTATCATTTGACCTTATGTCAGACATTCATTCCTTGTGAACTTTAGTCAGGTCTGAAACCCATTATTTCAAGAGAATAAAAACTCTGAAGAGTCATCATCTGAATCTAACTCTATCAACACAAAAAGGGTTCCCATAGGTACAACACCTCAACATTCTTTAACTCCTTTTATTGAGTCTTTACACATTACACACTTGTATACCAACAAGATGGCAGACCAAAATCAAGAGGGTGAACATAGAAAAGATAGTGATCAATCTAAAATCACCAAGGGTAAATATCATTATCAAAACAACCCTAGTGATGAGGAGGAGGAAAAGACTCAGGAAGATATAGCGGATGCTCGCAATAATAAAAAATTCCATAAGATGATGGAGATCCTCCTGAAGGAAGAGAAGGAGAAATATCTCCTCGAGCTAGCTAATCAAGGGGCTGAGCTACCCTCAAACTACAACATATAGACTCTTGTCACAAAGGAGGAAGAAACTAAAAACTCCCAATTACAAAAACAAGTTCAAAGGGTGCAAGAAAAACTCCTTCAACTCATGAAGGATAAGGACAAACCAGGCACACAAATCACACTGGATAACATTTGTCCATTCCCATTCAAAAAAATTCTTTGCATGCCTCCTTTTACTAAAGGATTTGAACTTCCTAAGTATGACAAACACTTGGGTACCTCTGATCCTCAAGATCATCTGAGAGAGTTTGGTTCTCTATCTATGGAGTTTACACACGACCAAACTTACCTCATGCATCTCATCCCATGTAGTTTGGGAGGGTCTTCCATGGAGTGGTTCTCTAGGTTACCTACTGGCATCAAGTCTTTTGATGAGATTTCCAACCTATTTTTGCAACACTACTCGCATAACATCTAGCATCCGATTAACATCTATGATCTTTGTAGCTTAAAATGACATGGGGAACCTTTCTTGACATTTCTCCAGAGGTGGAGACAACTTTATACAAAATATTATTGTAAAATACCCAAGTCTAAAAATCTTGACATATTTTTAGACAATCTTCTTCCTGAGTTTGGGTACCCAGTACAGCTACAAGGTCCTTTGACCTTCGATGACATGATCAAACAAGCTGTGTGAATTGAAACATTCATGGTCAAGAAAAGAGAGCTGACCATAAACAAGGATAAAAAATAGGGTTCCTCCTCCTCGAGAAAAGAAAAACCTAAATTTTTCAACAAGGACCAGGATGTTGTGAATGACGGAGTTGTTGACAATGTAACTCCCAAGCCTCCAAAGGTTGTGTTTGATCTTACTAGCAGTATGCAGATGGCCAAAGCCACTGAATAGGATGTGGCAGAAACTAAACCATCTTCAAACTATTCTAGATCTAAACCTTGGGATCCTTGACCCAAGCATGAGTACACTCCTCTAGGAGAACCCTTCGATGTGGTTTACAAGAATCTCTTGCAAATCCAAATACTCACTCCTCTAGATAATTCGTTTCCTTATAATCCACAACCATGACCTTCTTGGTGGAATGAATCTGCATACTATGATTACCGCTAGAACAAGGGTCAAAAAACAACTAATTGCATTCAACTGCGGCATAACATCCAGGACCTTATTGACAATGGTGATGTTTTTGTGGGGAGTCACAACAAGAACTGAGATCACTAGGCATTCAAAGACCCCTTTCCTCCTCATGATAAAGGTGAATACTCTAAAGATAAAAATGCTCATGCCAAGGTCAACTATACATACACTACTAATGATAATATCATTAATATGGTTGAACCCGTTGATGTCAAATAATATCATGGTATTACCATCAAGGGAAGGGAAGACGCTCCCAAACACATAAATTTCTTCATCCTATGTGGACCTACATCCCATTCTCCTAAACATGAATGATCTTAGGTTTGTGCAAATGCCATTAATCGATCTTGTATGAAGATCATTCTTAAAGGCCATGAGCCTTCTATGTCTACACCAAAAAAACCTATAGATAAATATGTTTTTGGCACTACCAACAAGAATTCAAAATTGGTCCCCTTGCCTAAAGCTGCTAATTTCAACATACTAGACAAATTAAAAAGAACCAACACTTAGATTACTATCTTCAAGCTACTGAAAATATTTCCTTCTCATAGGGAGATTCTTGACAAAGGCCTCACTAAGGAAAATTTCCTAAAAGATTTGGATTTAGACTGGTTTCAATCCATGGTAGGTCACCTCACATCATCTCATTACTTGTCTTTCTCCAAGGAAGATGATCATTCCTTGAGTCATCCGCACAATAACCCCCTGCATATCAAGGTCATGATTGGCCCAAAGAGTGTCTATCGTGTCCTCATAGATAATGGCACTAGCCTTAACATCTTCTCTACTAGCTTTCTTTCTCAGTTAGGCTATGGTGAAGACTGCATAGATGCCCATAAAAAAATCACCATTAAGCCATATCATGAAGAAGAGAAAAAATCCAAAGGGCTAGTTATGTTACCAATTTGAGTTGGACCTATCAAAAGGGATGTTATCTGTCAGGTGCTCAACAATTCCATAGCATACAACATACTATTGGGAAGAATGTAGATCCATGAAATCTAGGCAGTTCCTTCAACCTATCATCAGTGCATAAAATTCCCATTCCAAGGATTGGAAGTGTCCGTACCTGCCAATGTGAGCTATAATTGAAACATGCTTACCAAATCTGTTGATAGCTTTGTTCCCACCAACAAAGAGTCTATTGAGTTCTTTGTTCCCTAGCTAAAGGAAATAGAAAAAACTCTAAAACTCAAGGACCCTGGCATGGGGGGGTATCATATTGAACCCGTGTTATCAATAACGTCTCTACCTCTATCTCCACGTTCTTATGGAAAGCCTTCTGAGGAAAAAAATATTCTACTACCCCTCCTCAAACACTATATGATGGCACCTTTGTACAGGCCACGACACCACTAGAGGATGAAGATGAAAAAAAGGCTATTGCAGCCTGGATCTATAAAGAGGAGGATACACCTAAGAAAATTACTCCACCACATGAAATAAAACCTGAACAATATGGAAAGGGTCTCCATCTTATGAAGCACTTTGGCTATAAAGGGAATGTCCCTATAGGAGTGAAAAATAAAGGATTTCTTGAACCACTTGAAGCTACTAGTAGATGAACACATGATACTGTAGGTCTAGGCTTCAAGAAGATCCCATTTCACTTAGGGATTAAAAAATTTGTGCGAGAACTGGATCACCAACTAGAACCTGAAAGCACATCTACAACTGGAAACTCAGAGGATAGCTCTAATGAGGATTTTTTCCTTGTCCTATTTCTTTAGAAATTGTCATGCTCTTTGCTAAGCCAGATGATTTTATACCATGTGTCAGTATAGACTGATAGAAAATCTAATGAAATTGCTTCACTTGCTCCACTAACATATCAGTGATTGAGAGAGATGCAAAATGCCAATCTTGGTCATCAAGGTGAACTATACATACCACCACATTTCCAAAAGAAATTTGAACAATAAAAAATCCAATAAACCATTACTGCTACACGAGATGAACATGAATTAGATGGTACCACAAGCTATGATGAGGTGCCTATCTCAAGCAATACTGACTTACACAAGTATGAATATGATTCCCTGTCGAATGCGACCTCTAACAAGGATGTAGATACTATACATGCATATGAAAACCGTCTTGAAATAGGTGAAGGGTCTAGTGTTAGGAAAAAAAAATTTGATTCCATCATTGTTAACTTGTCTTCTACTACGGTTGGAAGGGGTCAAAGGAATTTGACTACGCCTCTTGATGAGATTTCTTTAGGTCTCAACTTTATAGTCCTCAATTTTGATGACTACACTATGAACACACTAGAACTTGTCACCTCTTCCACTCTACCATCTCGAGCTCATAGACTGGAACTCTTCCTCTCCATCCAATGAAGTCCTTACATTCTAGAATGACTATGCTCTTGCTTGCTACCTTAACATTGTCAAACCAGTAACGTCCTCCACCCGTAAAGATAGTGTCAACATGACTGAAGCCAATATCAAGTATCTTAGTCAAAAATTTAAAAGAAGAAACAATAGGTGCTATGATGGTGAAAACCCCATTGTGGTAGTATCAGAGCCTAAAAAAGTAAAAATAAATGATGTAGCTAAGGGTGAAAAACTCTCTGAGGTGCCCAAAGATGGGATACTTGATACGCTTCCAAGTCATGTTCAAGAACTGTCATCGGTGCTGATTGAACCAACTCAACCTATGAATAAGACATAGAACCTCAAGTCATTCATTTAGCATATTCATTATCTAAGGAAGAAAAAGAGGAATTCATAGCCTTCTTCTAGAGAAAGATCAACTTTGCATGGACATATTTAGACATGCCAGGATTCGATCCTAATCTAATCATGCATCACTTGTCCATCGCACCAGGCGTCAAGCCTATCAAATAAAAGCTTCGAAAGATGTATCAACATGTGGAATTAATAGTCAAAGATGAATTATAAAAACTTCTTAAATCTATATTTATCAGAGCAATTAACTAGGCGGAGTGGATTTCCAACATTGTTCCAGTATCTGAACACAACAAATCCATCTGAGTCTGCACAGATTTCTGAGACTTGAACAAGGCATGTCCTAAAGATGACTTTCCATTGCCCAACATTGACATGATTGTAGACATGAAAATATGTTATGAAATGTACTCATTGATGGATAGTTTCTCTTGCTACAACCAAATAAAAATTGCACTAGAAGATCAAGATAAAACTACTTTCACATGTGCATGGGACACTTTTTGTTGGAACATCATAAATTTTGGGCTCAAGAATGCTGGAGCTACATATCAGAGGGATGTCACCACTATCTTCCACAACATAATGCATAAGATGATGGAAGACTATGTTGATAACATTCTAGCTAAGAGAATGCAATGAAAGACACACCTTAAAGATCTAGGTCCTATACTTGATCACATGGAACAATTCGGTTTATGGCTTAATACGAAGAAATGCGCATTTGGCGTGACATCTGGAAAATTAATTGGTTACATCATCTCTGCAAAAGACAAAGAAGTTGATCTTGAGAAGATCCAAGCCATCATGGAAATGCCACTGCCATGCAACATCAGACATATGAGAGGACTCCAAGGCGGATTATAGTGTATATGGTGCTTCATCTCACAACTGACTAACAAGTCACAACCCTTCACTAAGACTTTACACAAGGGTGTGACCTACAAATGGAAAAAAGAATGTGATAAAGGGATAACACAGATCAAGCAATATCTTGCAAATCTACCAATAATGATGCCTCTTATTCTTGGGAAGCCGCTCATCCTTTACATCTCAGCTACAGATACATCATTGGGTGTCTTATTAGCTCAAGAAGATCAGAATAATAAAGAAAGAGTTATCCACTACATTAGTAGGACACTAGTCTCATACGAAGAAAACTATTATGTCATAGAGAAGGCTATCCTAGCGGTGGTATTTGCTTAACAAAAATTGTGACACTACATACCTCATTGCTAAGATTGATCCATTGAAATATTTGCTCAGTAAGGCTACCCTCACAGGTAGACTAGCAAAGTGGGTCATGATACTCAGTGAGTTTGATATAGAGTATGCAGAAAGAAAGGCCATCAAAGGGAAGGTAATTACAGATCAATTGGCATAGGCACCTCTCATAGATCATCATCCATTGAGAATCAAGTTTCTAGATGAATCCATACTGCTTCTCACACATCAATCCTGGACTATGTTCTTTGATAGATCATTCATCCAACAGGGATCAGGTGCGGAGATACTATTCATCATGCCACAAAAGTACTCTTTACCCAAAGCATACAAGATGTTGTTTCCTTGTACAAACAACATCGCTGAGTACAAATATTTGATCGATGGCATGAAGATCATCATCAAGTGGAAAGTAGATGAACACAAACTCTTCAGTGATTCACAAATGGTCATCAATCTGTTAAATGACACTTATCAGAAAAAGGATGACAAACTGGTGCCCTACAAATAGATGGTTGATGAACTTCGAAAGTACTTTGTACACATCATGTTCCAATAGATTCCAAGGGCAGACAATAAAGCAGTTGATTCAATGGTTACTCTCACTTCTATGCTACAAATGTCAGTGAATGAAATTTGACATGAATTCCTAGTGCAAACATTACTCTACCCAGCCTATGACTCCCATGAATCTCAGATTATCTATTCCATCATTGGACATGATTCATCCCTCTACCATCACATATACTCCTACCTCCATGACCAGATTGTTCTGGATACCTACACCCGAAATGAGAAACATCACCTAATCCGCAGTGCTTCATGGTACGTTATCATAGCTAAAAACTTTTATAGGCGAGGTCTAGAGGGTACCCTTCTTAGGTGTTTAGAACCCAATGAGTCTAAGTGTGTGTTAGTTGAGGTGCATGAAGGCATCTGTGGATCTCACTCAAGCGGCCTGACAATGGCCCATAAACTTATTAGAGTTGGTTACTATTGGGCAGACATGGAAAAGGAAGCTATGCAATATGCTAAATCTTGCAAACAGTGTTAATTACATGGAAATCTGATTCACACTCCAACCAAGGAGCTCATTCAATTCATCACATTCTCGCCATTCCAACAATAGGCCTTCGATTTGGTGGGTAAGATTCATCCTTTGTCATCAAATGGACACAAGTTCATCATAACAGCTGCATATTATTTCACCAAGTGGGTAGAGGTAGTATTTCTCACTGTAGCAAATGGAAAATTTGTGGCAATGTTCATACTCAATTACATCATCTACAGGTATGGTGTACCCTATCCTATAGTCACTGATAGTGGGGGAAGTTTAAGAACAAGGATCTCAAGGAACTATGCTCTAAGTTCAAAATCACTCAGCACTAGTCTTCCATCTATTATCCTTAGGGTAATGGATAGGTGGAAGAATATAAAAAATGATCCTTAAAATTTTACATCGCACAGTTCACAAATCTGGACAAGATTGGCATCTCCAGATCAATCTAGCTCTCTGGGCATATAGAACAAGTATACAAACACCGATAGGGGCCACACACTTTGCTTTGGTTTACAAAGTGGATGTTGTGCTACCTATTGAGGTGAGATTCCTACTCTACAAGTCTCTTTAAAAGGCCTCATCATTGATGATGAAAATAGAATATCTTGGCTGCAAGAGCTAGAACTACTAGATGAATGTCAGCAAGTGGCATTCAATCACCTCAAAGCATATCAGAAATAGATGTCTAAGAGCTAAAAAAAGAAGGTTTTACCAAGGGACTTCTAAGTGGGTGATCTTGTTATGAGAGAGAACCCTAAGAATCAAGAGAAATGAATCCAAAAGGGAAAATTTGAACTGAATTGGCTTGGTCTGTATGTTGTCACTGTAGTATTTGGGTCTAACGCTTATCAACTCTCCACCACTAAAGGAGAGAAACTCAAGGAGCCAGTCAATGTCCTTCATCTAAAAGGATTCTATAGATAAGACATCATCTGAATGTTCTTGTACATAGTAAAGTCCTGTAAATATTAAAAAAAAAATGGAAGTGTACTACCTGGTGGATGAAGTTTCTCATTCACAAATTATTCTAGTCTTACAAGAAAGGAAAGTCATGGGAATAGTGGTCTTCTTCTTTTCCCCCAAAATCCATCCAGATAAGTTTTTGTATACCTTGTCATAAGGGCACATGGCTTGTATTGGCTCTAGTTTGATGAGATTTCCCATGGTTCTATAACTATATCTACATGTTCAAAATATCTATTTTATATCAGAAAATACCAAAAAAAACTAAAAAATTTCAAAAATACAAAAAAAAACATCTCTATGTGTAGGGTGGGCAACTTGTTATAAGAATTCAAAATGACATCTATCTTATCCTTCAGTATGTCAATCATGTGTTGTAAAATGCATCTAAATGCATTTAGGGCTATTTCATTCTTTTCTTCACCCATATTTTCTTTCTCACCCACCTCCTCTGAATTTTCCTTCTCCTTAATTTGCAAGGGCTGCTGGGGAGGAATCACCTGGTTCTGTTGGTGTATCTTAAAGAAAAAGGAAAAAAAGTGTCACTGATGGAAACTTGGCAAATAGACGTCATGGTAGAAAAAAAAAGAATTTATTCCAAGAAGGTGAAAACCTGGTAAATAGGCACCTCTTGTTCTGTAATTCTATACCTATTGCAACATCACTTGGCCCTATACAATTACTTTCATGATTTCCTACATTCATTTTCTCATGCACATGCTCTCAGTTACCTTCGAGACACTAACTTACATGGATTGAAATTGGTCGTACTATAGGGGCAAACTTACTGGTCTAGGGGGCACTATCCTATTACTTTTTGGGATCCCTCTCATGTCAGTCACTAGTGGTTCTCACTACGTCTTCTTGCTAATGCCTAGCTATTACTGAGATCTCTCTACTTAAAAATCTCTCTCTCATCAGTCACCAGTGGTCCTCGCTGTGTGCATCTGTTGTCACTATACTGATGAGATTTTCTCGCAAACGACATATATCTACATTTTGACATCAATCTATTGAATTTGGAGTTGTACTTAGAGCTCCATCTATCAATACTCAGTCTTGGTAATCCTTTGCATCAGTTTGTATATATCTTTCAGTCACTTTTGTGACAATTTGGTTCTTCTGAGAACCCTCCTGACTTGAAACCGATCCAAAATCATAACCTAGGGGCAAACAAATAAAAATTTTCCTTGCATTATGAGTCAAGTTAGTCATCGATGTTTGCTACTAGGGGCATGGGTCCCCAAATCTGATCATATCTTTGGATTACACCAAAGTCAGTAATCTTGTCATTTCTGAAGGACATCTTGCTACTAACGCAACAGGTGTTTCTCAACACCCTAATCAAAAGTGTTTCTTAACACTATCTTTGGACACATTTTTGTTTCTTAACACACATTAGACACCGCAAACATAAACAACAGATTGATAGAAATCTAACACATTGCACTCACAAGCATGACAATGTTTCTCAACACCTCATACATATACACATCCAAAAAACTTTGACTCTGGCTGAAGTATACTGAGCTTCTTTTTATATGCTGTCTATTTTCATTGATTTTCGTTAATATTTTCTTTGTCTATTGCTTGTTGGTGTGGTCCCAATGATGCAACAACGTCTAATAAATAGAGTGTATGTGATAAGAGCTCCTACATTAAGGCAAAAAATCCTCACACCCCTTGATCCTATCTATTTGTATGCCAAGGTGAGGTTGGAACTATCTCCTTGACTATTATTGCTCTGGTTATTTACACAAGATCGTACTCATGGTTATCTTGGCTTTGAATGCCTCGATACTGGTGTACTCTTGCAACATCAATTGGAAATAACATTCAGGTCATCTCGATTGTTGTGCCTCAATGCTTAAGTTGGTTTCCCATATCTTATCCGATGAAAGTCATATTCATATTATTATGGTTGCAGTGGCACCAGTAAGGATTGTATCGACTCCAATGTTCCAAAAATGCTCTGTGATGAAAACTATCCAATGGTTCCAACAACCAGATCCTAGGAATAGTATCTAGCATAAGATTGCACTTTCATTCTAGACTTGCATCATGATAGTATTTTGATGCTCACTTCATTGTGTTCTCCTGGATTTGTATGACGAGGGATTCTTATTCAAAATTCTAGCTTCATCATGACTGCACAAGTGTTCGATCCTCACTCTCAATCTTCAAAATTTCTTTTGGTTAGCATCATTCATATATCGTGACATCCTGCATGAGATGTTAGTACCATATACATTATATTTACATATCTCCATTCACAAGTGCATTAACAAAGATCATCTGCATACATACATATCTAAGTCTACATGTGCATTTTATTCTTCCACAAAATCAAAACATGTGCATTTCATACATATTCATACACTTGCATCCATTTTCATACATCTAATCATCTAGCATACATCTCATAAAGTACAAACATGGCAAGTGCAATGATACCAAAAGCAGAGCTCATATATATATATATATATATATATATATATATATATATTTAANATAAAGTACAAACATGGCAAGTGCAATGATACCAAAAGCAGAGCTCATATATATATATATATATATATATATATATATATATATTGAATGTCGATACAAAATGAGTTCTACTCGAGCACAGTCTATCTCAAAATAATGCTATAATAAAAAGATGCCAACACATTGGATACATCGTGTGATAAAATATGAAAAATTGATCAAAAAGTGCCAAATGTAGCTCTGGCACTCTCCCTCATCACCCGAAGGAGGCAGAGGAGGAGGCATATCTGGATGAAGTGGTTCCTGTGTGCCATTCGAGACTCTGGCATATGCTGATAATCTGGGTACCTACTCCACTCCATCAGGAACCACACCAACATAAGTTGCATAATAGTATTCTTCCCTAGAGGACTAATTTCGTGTCTTCTCCCAAGATCTCTCTAGCTTCTCTTAGACCTCTCTCAGCTCTCGGTCTCTGTTAGATAGCTGTGCATCTCGCATTGCTAGCTATATCTGTATGTCCACAAGGTAGCATTTTGTAATCCAGACTCTCTCTCTAGATCTCCATAGGACATCTTGCATTTGTGCCAATAAGTCCCCTAACACTAGACCCTATACAGGATGCTCCTGATGCTCTTTCTCATTTGTTTTCTCCACCATCCTCCATCTGAAGTGTCTCTCCTATACCCCACTGCTGCTAGCACCAGGATCAATCCTCCTCTACTAAGGAGGGATTTCAACTTGTGTAGTACATGGCTCAGGCCCCTGATGTGGAGGCAGTTGTAGCCCCTACTATGGAACCTACTGATGCACCACCTACGTTGGTACTCCCATCCCTTTTGGATCTGTGAATGGGGAACAGATGGCTAGCAAAATACTCTCTATATGCTGGCGTCATACTACCATCCTCCACCCTAGCCATGTAATCCCAGCAACTCAATGCTAATCCTTGTGCATCTATCATACTACAGCATGGATCTAGTTGTGCTAACCACCCCTTCTTCACCTCATCGGCAAAATAGGCATATGAACAGTAATCCTGTGATATATCCTAAGGTCGGCCAAACTACCGCCACACTCATGTTAAAGGAAATCTCTCGATAATTGCAATTGAGCGGCCGTGAGAAAAAAATGTATCTAAGATGGCCCCTAGAATCATCACATGCCTTGATCTCTCTCCAAGGTTGCCACACTATTGTTACCATGTCATCTATCTATGACCTCCACTGCTCGATCTTACCCAACATGGGCTAGGTCATTTGACATCTATATCTACAAATCTAAGACTCATGAGGCTGCCTCATATCTGTACAAACTATCCTGGAGGTAGGCAGGTTCTCCCATGCCCACACCTATAGTACGAATACACTCGTGACCATGCTCTTTGCCTCTCTATAAGAGATCTTGTGCATCTCATGGTACATATGGGCCATCATACACTGACCCCACCCATAATTCATTGGCTCCTCCAGCATTCGCTGTAACATCCTACCCTACCCACACTCTAAACCATGCTGACCATGGTTTGACATCAAGTAACATCCCACGAATGCTGCTAATACCATGCCCAATCTGTGCCTCGACCCACATTCTCCGCTGAGCTCCTCCCATGGGATAGCTATGCCCATGAAAAGATCATCCTATAAGATATCCCTGAGTGATGCTATCCCTGCCCATGACTATACATCATGCTTGATCCATGGATGATGGAACAAGATCCTAAGTATCCTATATATATCCTTCAGGGTGATTGTCAGCTCACCTGGCAGAAGGTGGAAGGTGTTTGTCTCTGAATGGAAACGCTCCACCAATGCTCCTAGTAACTCATGATTCACCCAGATATCAGGTACCTCATAGAGATGTGATGACCCAAGTGCATCAATGTGGGAAAGCCTTGCATCAGCTAACTATTTGACCAGTCCGTCGATGGATAGATGATGCGATCTGAAAGCAATATCTAGAAAGTAAACCTATAAAACAATCAAACAACAACTCACAATCAGTACTTGGCTAATGACAACAATTAATGAAAAATAGAGAAATGAAGCTACACAAACATCCTAAATGGGGCTACAAAGATGAATAATACACTAACAGGATGATCAATGATTCGCTAAAACAAAAAATAGCTCTTCTTTCCCCACGCGAAGAAGTAACATTTGTGCAAAACTTTACATGAAGAAGTACATCATTGGGCATGAAGATTCACTGTCACTCAAAGTTTTGTGAAGTCTTCCACAAGAAAACCCTCTCTCCAAAGGTTTCTTGCATGACACATGGGTGTCTCTTGCACGAGGTTATGCCATGACACCCACGAGGAAATGTTTTTCATCATTTTCTCATGCAAACATTCGCATCGTCGGGTGCAAAGAAACTAGTTCTTCGCATGAGAACCCAGGGTTCAAACATAGAAACACGCTAAAAATGATAAAAAATCAATTAAATGTGACAAAAATTGAATCACAAGAGAGGTACTCAATCACTTAATGGTACCCCATACACCGTCTATCGACTGTGACGCTTGGATCGCTCAAAATGGTGAGAACTGATGGGGACCACCATTTTCTCTTAGAGATCCTCTCATAAAAGTCAATGGTGCAAATGGATTGAAAAAGACCATTTTGGCCTATATATAGGTTTTGACCTAATTTTAATTAGTGCTCCATTTTGCATGAAAATTTCACCCTTGGCTAAATCAACCGCTCTGAAATCCATTTTTGAGATCGAAATCAAAATCTGGCACTTTTATATAGCTCAAAATTGCATTTTAAATTTTTGGGATCGATGCGATCAGATGCTTGTGTAGTCAACTTTCTAACATCACTTTCTTGTCAGAATCATATCCAATCAACATTTTCTCAAAATATTCAAAAATTTCATTAAATGTCAACTCTGTTCAACCCTGGTCAAACTTGGTCAAGTAGACCTTGAAATCACTTCTAAATCTTCCAGAATCTTCCGTCATTTGTTCTGCATTCTTCTCGACCTTCGATTCAACATCTATCTATGATTTATTTCTTTCAATCATCATTATAATGTGTCATCTTTCCATTTTGCTCACGAGGGGGTAGGATGATTACATCATTGAATCACTTCAAATCTATCTTAAATCAATTTGTTCTGATCTCAAAAAGTCCTCATTACTAGGGGTATCTCATCACTTGGGGCATGTTCATTTTTCATACTTCACAGTCAAAACTAGGTATTCCACAATTTTGAATCACTAGGGGCATCTTTGTTCCTTACATCTTTTCATCTCATCAATTAGGTATTTGAGAAATCTAACTCAGATCCCTGAGGATCAAGCTTCATTTTGGAGATGGTTCACAAAATCTCACTGCTAGGTATCGGGGCAATCAAACCCAGATTCCTGAGAGTCAAGCTTCATTCTTGAGATGAACCTTGAAATCTCTTTTAACCGGTGTCTGGGCAACCAACCTAGATTTTAGAGAATCAAGATTCATTCTGGAGATGATTTTGAAACTCAATCTAACTAATATCTAGGCAATCTAACCTAGATCTTGGGCTACTAAGCTTCATTCTAGAGATAGTCCTAAAAATATCTATTGACTATCTTTCAATGAACAGGTATTGGTCCAATCTAACCCTAACTCCTAAAGATTGAGCCTCGTTCTAGGGACAGTCTTTTGAAAGGTGATAATCTATTAGGTATTTGGGAAATCTAACCCAGATTTTTGAGAGTCAAGCTTCAATCTGGAGATTATTCTGAAACTCAATCTAACCGGTGTCTGGGTAACCAACCTAGATTTTAGAGAATCAAGCCTCATTCTAGAGATGATTTGGAAACTCAATCTAACTGGTATTTGAGTAATCTAACTTAGAACCCTAAGGATCAAGCTTTGTTCTGGACATGGCTCTCAAAATATCACTATCAGGTATCGGGTAATCTAACCCAGATTTCTAAGAGTCAAACTTCATTTTTGGAGATGACCCTCAAAAGCTCTTTTAACCGGTATCTGGGGAATCTAACCTAGATTCTTGGGAGTCAAGCTTCATTCTGGAGATGATTTTGAAACTTGACTTAATCGGCATCTTGAAAATCTAACATAGACTTCAGAGAGTTATCTCCATTCTAGATATGACTTTGGAGCCTTCATCAATCAATATTTACATCATCGATTCTCAAAATCAATCTCAAATATTCTTCTATGCTTCAAACATCAGACTATTCTTTGAATCAATGCGCTACTCGCACATCAATTCAAAGAGGGGAAAAATATAATACCCCAAGATTGGCATCTTGCAACCCTAACCAATTTTTTTTCATTTATCAACTTTCTAAGTCATGAAAGTCCTATGGTACTAGGGGTAAAAGCACAATAATCTGTCACCCTTTTTACAAAGGAAAAGGTTGACAACACCAAAATTGCAAAACTTCAAAGGCATAAAATTCACATTTCTATTGAGAATTTGAAGATGATGTAAACTGATGAAATGTGTGAAATAGGATGAATTATATGTCTATAAATTTTTTTTAAAAATTGAACCAAAATTAATATGTATTTCAAAATTTTTAGGTTTATTTTTAATTTCATGAAAAATACTGTAAATCAGGGAGTTTACTTCCCGCCAAATCATTATAAGTAAAACATTGTTTTTTCCTCCAATTTTAGAATATGTTTTAGATGAAATGTATAGCTAGTGTAGAAAAAAAGAAAGAAGTGTTTTCAATGTATAGTTTGCCTG
Source organism: Thuja plicata (assembly GCA_018584345.1). Lineage (NCBI taxonomy): Eukaryota > Viridiplantae > Streptophyta > Pinopsida > Cupressales > Cupressaceae > Thuja > Thuja plicata. The sequence continues at coordinate 117,640 of MU225023.1, read as the reverse complement.
TTATAAGTATTCAAAGTTGAACTTACTTGAAATCAACAGTTTTTGTCTCCTGCCATTTTCCCCTATCAAAACTATGCCAAAAACCAAATAAATTACATATTATTGAAGAGGACACTCTTCTCTAGTTTTATCTATGATTTTAATAAAATTATGAATTTATTTAGAATTTTTTTATATTATCTGAATTAACAACTTCCAAAAGCTTTAATAACCTACATGTAGTTTTTAACAAATTTGTTCAATGTTTTGTAGTCGAAACAATATAAAATTTATATGTCAAGAATCATAGTTTTGAGATCTAGAAAATGGTACTTTTAGTTTTTTGACATTGTTTATTTTGAGTAGATAAAAAAATAGTAGAAGTGTCAACTTGTTTATTTGGTGTGTTTTGGAGGTTTGGTTGCCAACATGGCATGCCACCTAGGCAGACTCGACTGAGTAAGACTTGGCCAAGTCTTCCTAAGTGGTCGGCCACCCACGAGCGGTCGCATGAGCGACCCACCCTTTCAATTTGAAAGGTATATATAAGTTATTTTGAAAAAAAACAAATATCAATTGTGAAATTAAATCCTTATTTCAGAATATATAAGGTTTTTTGAGGAAGCGACAAAGGCATTTTCTCACCGGAGGAGTGTGACTTTGCAAGTTTTTTAATCAAGAAGGATTCTGAAAGAAAAATAATTTTTTTCTTCTATTTGAGAAATGGGAAATAAAAGGACTAGAACAAGGAAATATGATCATAAAAGGGATGACCAAATGAAAGGTCATACGAAACTTATCGAAGAGAAACCGGTCAATGTTAAAGAAGAACCCATCGATGTTGAAGAAGGTGAAACTCAACTAGTGGAGGATATTGGTAGTAGTCAAGGTATACGTATTTATCCTACAATGCAAAATTTGATGGAGATGAATGAGTAATCACTTGTCAGTCAAATTGCACTAGAGCACCTGATACCTGAAAGAAATATTAAAATGCATGTCCAAAACATGTGGAAGGAATATTTTGAGGATAAAAATTTGGTGGGAAAATAAAAATTGTTTGCAAAGTTATTCTAGAAAAGAGAAATGTTTCCAATTTTGGAGTTGTTAGGTGTTGATAATAGGAAAATTGTACAAGGAGTTCAAGTAAAAGAAACAATAATTGAAAATTTTCAAGATGCATTGAACATTGTTAATAGGACAGATAATGGAGTATCTAATTCAAATGTTGCTAGAAGAGTGTTGATGACTATGATTACCAGTAAGAGATTGACACACATAAAACAAGTTGGAGCTGTTTTTGATTTACTCAAGGTATTTCGAAGAACTGTTCAAAGATGTATTAGGAAGAGAAATGTGTTGGATATAAACATTGAAAAGAATTGGGTATAGATTTGTAGAGTCCTTGAAAAGACAAAATTTCTGATGTAAGAAGATGAGTGATTGAATTTTGGACCAACCAATCTTGTGTTTCTTCCAATAGAAGGGACACTATACAGACTAAAGATGATGAGACGAGTATGAAGATTTCATATCCAAAACATTTTTTCAATACTACACAAAGTGAACTATTTGAAATATTCAAACAAGAATTTTTAAATGTGAAAATAGGTCAGAGAATGTTTGAGATGTTTCATTCTTGCTTCGTGAGCATAAATAAGGTTCATGAAACATGTTGTTGTCAAAATCATGTTGATTTTCACTTATACTTGCAATCATATAAAAAAGCTATGGCAGTACTTAATCTATATATGGTTCCTAGAAGTACAACATAATTTGTGAAATCCATTTTATGTGATAAGTCACAAGACTCAGATGAATTCAATTTCCAATGTATAAAAAATGAATGCAATGATTGTGGAAATTTACATAAATTTCCTTTATAATTTGATAATATTGATGTTACAACACTAGTCTAGTGGAAGAGATTTGAAAATGAGAAATACGAAATGAAGACAAGACTAGAATAAAAAAAAAATTCATTGAAGGAGAGTGAATTACCATACCTTCAGTTCATGGATAGATTTCAATCTATGATTTATCCACATATCCAACATTGTCATGGTGCACGATGGAAAGCTAAAAAATTTCATGATTCCAAAAATTGTTTTCCACCTGGTTGTATTCTTTCAATTGTAGATTTTGCGGAGAACTATACATTCTCTCCTCAAAAAGAGCTCCAAAGTCAATATTATCATTTCGATCAAGTTGCAATATTTGTCCATGTGACCTATAGACATGCACAATTTGATTTGGATGAGATAGAAAGTATAGATCAAAATGAACACATTATCATCAAGGAGGTTCATTTCTATATCAACAATGATAAGGTTCATGATAGGAGCTATGTGGTTCATTATTTCGGCATGTTTTTCCACAATCTTGTGAGTTGCAACATACATGATTCACAAAACTAGATCTGGTCTGATGGGTGTGTGGGTAAGTAAACTTGAATTAAATTTTATTAAGTAGTACATTTCAAATATATTAGATCTAGAGATCATATATATTTAGTGCTTTTAAAATTTTTCACATGATTGTGTAGGTCAATTTAAATCTGCAAAATTCTTTAATTGGTTAGCTATGCAACATGCTAGACACAATGTTAAGTTTCTTTGGAACTTCTTTGATAGTGGACATGGAAAAGGGGAGCATGATGGAGCATGAGCATGTGTGAAGCATGCACTCCGACAACATGAACTTCAAGGTATACATAGATACATTTTCATATTATTCATTTTGTTTGTAACTTAGTGAACTTTAATCTTCATTTGATAGTTTGAATAAACTAATTTAATAATTACATGTACTTTAAATTGTTAAATATATCTAGGTAACATGATAGAGAATGCAAACAAAATTGTTGAATGGTGTCGAAATCATTTCGCTACTCGAGACACAAAACACAACAAACATTACTTTTGGGAAGTGATAGGTATATAATTTAAAACTAGAAATGATTATTCAAACTCAAATTATAATTTAATTAAATTATCTCTAGGGTATGTACATATGTATATTTTACATTTTTCATAATTAAATTGAGCTAATCTGACTTTAAAATGTATTTAATTTGTATATATCTAGATATCAATCAATATAATCCTTACAATTGTCAATCAATTGTTGGAATTAAAATTTTACATCAAGTGATGACTATAGGACAACACAAGCCTCCACTAGTTCAACTAAGAGATAAATCATGATTTTGTGAAGATCATGTTAACAACAACATAATGATTCAACGTGTTAATATTGCAAATGGATATGTTTCACAATGGGATCAGAAAGAGTTAGTCAGAATGTCTCCTTATGAAGATGATGACAATGACATAGACATCCATGATCCTATATATTCATCTGATTATGAATGAGTTACTGATTTAGTTGTTACAGGTGTGTGCTGACACACACACACACACACACACACACACACACACACACACACACACATTGATTAGGTTTTTTTATTTACAGTTTATTTAATTTTGTATAGTCAAAAAATGGAAGCACTTCCATGGGAGACTAGTTTAGCCTTTCGAGTAAGTGGTTTTGGGTCATGACAAGCACCTTGACTGGGTTTCTGATCTTGACATGGCTTCCCCCCTGATTTGCCTTTCTGTCCACCATTTTCTGACCTGATTTGTGCATTCTGGGATATAGACCTATGTTTCTGGGATACAGACCTATGTTTCTGGGATTCAGGGACAAGTTCGACCTTGACCCTAACCTAGGACAGGGTCGACCTTGGCCCTGCCCTAGGACAAGGCCGACCTCAACCCTATCCCAGGGTCAAAATCCTAGAGACTTTCATTTTCCTAGATGTCAGTCTTCACAAAAAGTTTCCTCCCACTTCCGGGTTGGTTGTTTCAGGTTCTGAAGTGTGGATTCCTAAATTGTATTTAATATAGGTCCTCTCCTAGGGTTAAAGGCTTTAATGGTGATTTAATTATCCTATGTAGGCCTCCTTTGAAGATTGTGCCCTAATTTCATATAAAAGGGAAGCTTTCTCTCTCATTTTCTCTAAGTGATACTAAGTCCTCTATTGAAGCCTATGCATCCTTGAGAAATTGAAGAACATTATCAAGTAAAGTCCAA
>MU225023.1:60528-83974 GCA_018584345.1 Thuja plicata | reverse complement strand
GAAAACTCAGGTATGCAACATCTTCGTATGATTGTCATTTGAATACTATTAAAGGATAATGTTTTAAGTTGCTCCATTTCCTTCTTGTGCTATTGATAAATATTATAATTTGTAGAACCATGAATTCTTGATTGGGTTAAAATGGTATGTTATACTAATTTTAAAAAAAAAAAAAAGTTGTTGCATTTTGGGTGTAAATTATATAATCTATATCTAATATTCACAACCATGTACATGCTAATCTACTTTGATCCATTCTTAACTGATAAGTTCCATCTCAAGAAAAATATGATTTTAAGAATGATAATGGTACGTTCTTCGCAACCTACTCCCTTAAACATTCTATCAATGTTCCACATTGAACATGATAGGGAACAACATTTCACAACACAGGACTAGCAACATAACACACATATCCTAGCCACCTCAAGATCATAGGAAAACTTAAATCAAGGTTCACAATTTTAAAGTCAAAACTCAAAAGCTATGCAAATCCAAAAGAAATAAATGTGAACAAGAACCTTAATAAATAGATAAAAATAAATTTGGTGACTAGATGATTACAAGAAAAACCAAAAAGATTTCAAGCTAGTCCTTTAATCAAGTTCAACAATACTAAAAAAAAAACAAAAAAAAAAAACAAATTAAATTGCATCACATATACAAAGTGACTAACACTTAGCCACAAGGAGGGAGTAGAAGATATACGACACCTTGAGTCCAAGGTGCACTAAAGAACATGACCAAACACTCTTAAAAAAAACCTAGTATGTAAGACTTAGGGTTTTGTTATGTGCTAATTTTGAAAGTTGTGTACGTAATGAAAATGTCTAGAATGATCAAGTTGTGACAAAAAGATTTTGTGGCATGTTCTCAATTAATAATATAGTCATGTATCCTAAATTAATTCCCTGTAACGATTGCTTCGGATGACTAAAGATTAACTCTTCACGAAACAAAATTTATGCTTCTAGTTTATGTTTTGGTTAAATTATATGATTTTAGGCTTAAGTTTATCTGTAAATGTTTCATAATTTTGGATTTGGGTTTGCTTTTATGTTTCAAAATTTTGGCTAAATTATATGTATAAGTTTTAGTTTACGTTTAAGTTTGGGTTTGCATTTATATTTTTAAATAACATCAATTATATGACCTAAAAATTTTATTTCTTGAAAATGAAGAAAAAAACTGTGACATTACAATGCTAAATAAAAAAATCATTTTACATATATATTTATACAGTAAAAAATTTAAAAAAGAAAAAAAAGGGGGGGACCTACCTTGAACTCAACCAAGTATTCTCTCTCAGCTCCTCAACAACAATCGTAGCCCCTCAATGTGCAAATGAGGGGCTAGCAATTGTTTTTTGAGTATTTAAAATGCTTGGTATACTCAGCCGAGTATAACTCAGCCGAGTAGCACTCAACGGAGTATAACTCAGCTGAGTCTACTGGGCCACGTAGGTGCCACTCGGTGCCATGTGGCACCGCTTGGCGCCCATGTAAACTTGGTCATGTTAGACTCAGCTGAGTCTAACGTGGTGGAGTGCCCAAATTTAGCCTTATGGGTGACAAAATATTATGCTTTCACCCTAGGCAATCTCAATTTTTGATAGACCCTACTTGACCTAAGTGTCAAATGCAGAAAAACCCTAAATCTGCAATAATCATACACTATATTTAATTCCTAAATATAAATTACAATTGGCTAAATAAACCCTATGATCAAATTAATTTAATTACAAATTCCTAGCACTTTAATTAAATTAAATTCACCCTTTTAGCTAAAATATATAAAAAGGAATTAAATAAAATTTGATTATTTCAATAATTGAATTTATTTATTCAAATAATTGAGAAAGTGCATTTATGAAGTCATATTTCATTTATTTAATGAAACAATCCCTCCAAAATCCTCACTTCAGTTCAGAAATGGAAACTCTGAGTTAACTGTAATTCTAAAGTGCAACAAACGAGTTAATTGTTTCATTCACTCAAAAAGCCAACAATGGATTGGACTCTCATTCAATCTCCACCGTTCAATCTCGACCGTCGATTGATTCTGGGATTCTATTAAAAAAACCCTCTTGTCTCTCATTCAATGGGAGAGGAATACATATTTTTGGAGTATCAAATCATTGTTGGATTGTTAGCTCAAATTTGTGTGCATTAAAGCTTTCATTATTCTCATTGTTATTACAACAAATTTACATCATTCAATAGATTAATAATGCATTTCACTATAGCTTAATTTCTTTCAAGTATTCTTAGCTTAATCTCATCTTCCATTTCTAGATTAATCTCACATATTCATTTCTAGATTAAATATTGCATTTGCATCCTAGATTAAAACCTCCATTCTTAGATTGGTCTCGGTTGTTGGACTCTCAAATTCTGAGAGATGCTCAAAACCCCATCTAGATAGGAGGCAACAGGTCAGCTCATCCAAGCATGCAGGATGAATAACTTCATATTTATTCTTGTATGTGACTGATGAATAGGGACCATGTTGAAGTGTATGGCTAGATAAAGAGGTCAACATTTAGCATATATAATGAGAAAGGCGAGTCTTCAAATTCAAACAACAATGACAACAATTCCAAAGGAAACAACAATGTTAACTTTTCTCATCACTATGACAATACTATCAATCCCTTATCTCGACATGAGAATGTTGTTAATGTTGCAGTGGTAAAGGAACAACCTAAAAAGGATACTTCTAATGATATCACTAGGGGGAAAGAAGAAAGGATTACCCTACAAGGGGGTTCTCCTAAACCTATTGATCCTACACAATCAATTACTTTGGCTAAACAAACACCTACTACAATAAAGCTATAGTTTGGTTGATCAATTACAAAAGAATCCAGCACAAATTTCTATTTTAGAGATTTTAAACTTTCTCTCAATCACAAGGAGATCTTGGAAAAATATCTTGTGGAAACTAAAGTTACTATAAACTTTGAGGAAGATAAGTTTAAATACATGGTAGGACATCTTGTTGCACCACATTGCCTTTCATTTTTAGAACAAGATGATATGTCAATCAATCATCCTCAAAATTTTCCCTTGCATATAGAATTCCTAATCCAAAATCATAGGGTCAAGAGAGTCCTCATTGATGGAGGAGCTAGTCTAAACATTTGTACCTTGAACCTAGTCAAATCTTTAGGGTTAACCGAGTCATCTATTGATCCCAAGAAACAAATAACTATAAATGCTTATGATGAGGAGGAAATATCTTCTAAAGGAATGGTGGATTTTCCCATTCAAGTGGGTCCTATCAAGAAAGATACCATTTTTCAATTCCTTGACATGAATTTAACTAATAATATTTTACTGGGAAGGCTATGGTTTCATGAGATGCAAGTAGTGCCTTTGACCTATCATCAATGTATCAAGTTTTCATACATGGGTGAAGAAATAACTATTGGAGGAGATTCTAATACCTTTCAATATTGCAATATAATAAAACCTCTTCATGAGTTATTTATTCCACATAATATGGAAGGAATTAATCCTAGTGTCATCATTGAAGAAACCAAAGAGGAAGTTCCTAATTCTACATTAAATGCTACATCTACTTCAAGTACTAATGAAACTAACTTACCTACATCAACTAAGGGAAAAGAGAAAGATAGTTATGAGGGTCAAAGTTCCAATGAAAATTCAGTCAAAGATTCTACACCAAAGGTAGAAATTTTTATCTCCTCTAAGGATGAAAGAGAACACACCAAGACGGACAACTATCAAAATATGAGTGAGATGATGCATAAATTTGAAAAACAATGCAGAATCAATTCCAAAGGAGTGGGGGAATATTTCATTTCCCTATTTGATTTTCCAACTTCACCAAAGACACATGGGAAACCTTCAAATTCTAATCCACCTAAAAAATACAACTCTCATTTTGTAAGAGAGAGTGATCAATCAGCCATGGAAAAGGAAGATAATGAAGTTTTACAATGGCTCTATAAAGAGGAGGACACTTCAAACAGTCACATTGAAAGAGTGCAACATGTCACCATCCAAACTGATCAAAATGGAAAGGGATTTAAAATAATGCAAAAGATGGGGTAAAAGGGAAGAGGAACCTTGGGAATTAGATATAAAGGCTTTCTATAACCTATTCAATCTCCTTGAAGGGAAAAGGATGAGAAATTAGGAATAGGGTATCAAGAGAAAGAAGTTGGTTCAAGTTCTAGGCATGATTCTTATGAGCATGTACACATGTTAGAATCCAAGAGTGAAGATGACTCTAGAGAATATGAGTGGGATCCCCTATACAAATATTCTTGTCACAAAAAATAGGTAGATGTCATTCATACCTATGCTTCTATACCTAATGCCAAAAATCAAGAAAATATGGATCAAGGGTCGAGTTATACACATGTAACAATTGTTTCTCAAGAAAAAAATGTAGGAGCAGCATATAGTGACAAAAAATGTATAGGTGAACCTTGGGTACCTTCATGGGAGGGTGATTCAAATGTTAGATTTGATCCACATGCATTCTTTCCCATGGAAATCCACGAGGAGTCTAGTGAAGATAATTTTGATCCTGCTTCCATGGAACACCTCGAGAAAGCACATGTTATTGACTTAAGGGATACAATGTATGAACCCTCAAATGAAGTCATGTCCTTGAACCCTTCAAATTAAAAATTTCCTAACGATTCCTTAGCCCTTATTCATCCCGAACTCATTGATTGGGACTTAACCGAACCTAATGACCGACTCTATTTTCCCAATGACAATGCTATGGCCCAATACCTTAATGTGGGTGAGCCATCTTCCACCATAAAATTCAATCTAAACATGATGATGGAGGCAAGGGTCCAATCTCTTAATCCACAATAAAAATTAAAAAAATTAAAAAAATGAAAAGGTCTAGTGGTGAAAACCACTATGTGGCAGTACTAGACCCCAAAAAAGTAAAAATAACAGATGTTTCCAAAGGTGAGAACCCAACTGTGGAACCTAAGGAAGAGAGATTGGATACTCTACCTGGACATGAAGATGAGAAATCTCCTATGCTCATTGAGCCAATAGAAAAGGTCAACATTGGCACCAAATTGGATCCTAAGTTTATTCACTTAGCAACATCATTGACTCCAACATAAAGGAAGGATTTCATAGAATTCTTTCAAGAAAAGGAAATAAACTTTGAATGGTCATATGCAAACATGCCAGGATTGGATCCAAGTTTCATAATGAAACACCTTAATGTGAGGCCTAGCGTAAAACTTGTGAAGCAAAAGTTGAGAAAAATGCATCCCCATGTAGTTTTATTGGTTAAGGCGGAATTGGAAAATTTACTAAAAGTTGGCTTCATAAGAGTTATAGCTTATGCAGAATGGATTTCCAATATTTTACCTATTAATAAACATGACAAATTCATTCAAGTATGCACATATTTTAGAGACCTTAATCTTGCTTTCCCTAAGGATGATTTTCCATTACCTAGCATTGATGCTATAGTGGATTTGATGGAAGGACATTCTATGTTTTCATTGATGGATGGATTTAGTGGCTATAATCAGATTATAATTACACCTAAGGATCAAGAAAGGACCACTTTCACTTTCCCTTGGGGTAATTTTTTTTGGAATGTTATGCCCTTCAGCCTCAAAAATGCCAGAGCAACCTATCAAAGGGAAATGATGACCATCTTTCATGACAAGATGCATACTTTTCTAGAAGACTATGTGGATGATATTTTAGAAAAATCCCATGCAAGAAAAGACCATCTATCTATCCTAGAAAATATTTTTACAAGATTGGAGAAATTTAAAGTAAGGTTAAATCCAAAGAAATGTGCATTTGGTGTTCAATCTGGCAAGCTATTGGGCTACATAGTTTCAGAAAAAAGGGATAGAAGTGGATCCAGAAAAAGTACAAGCAATCACGGAAATGGAAACTCCCAAAAAAATTAGTCAAATGAGGTCACTCCAAGGAAGACTTCAATCTATTAGGAGATTCATCTCTCAATTAGCTGAAAAGTGCCACTCTTTTACAAGATTGCTACATAAGGATACCATTTTTAAGTGGGATGATGAATGAGAACAAGATTTTACCCTATTGAAGATATACTTGGTAAATCCACCCATTTTGATGCCTCCCATTAAAGGAAAACCCTTATTATTATACATTTCAGCAACAAAGAGATCTTTAGGGGTTTTATTGGCACAAGAGGATGATGAGGGTAAAGAAAGAGCTATTTACTACTTAAGAAGAACCTTGATCAATTATGAGTTGAATTATAGCTTCATGGAGAGGCCTTGTCTAGTGGTAGTTTTTTTCTCACAAAAACTATGAAATTACATGTTGATGCACAAGGTGAAGTTGATTGCCATAATTGATGCATTAAATTATTTTCTTAGCAAAACAACCCTTATAGGAAGAATTTCTAAATGGGTGATGGTACTTAGTGAATTTGACATTGAGTATGTGGACCAAAAATATATCAAGGGACAAGTCATATCTAATCAATTGGCTAAAAATAATTTAGTTTCTACTCATCCTATTCAAGTAGAATTTCCAAATATAGAGATAGTCAATGTGGAAGTCAAAGCATGGAAATTATATTTTGATGGATCCTATACTCAATATGGTTCAGGGGCTGAAATTCTATTGATTACACCAGAAGGATACACCATTTCTAAGTCCTATAAAATTTTGTTCCCTTGCACAAAAAATATTTCAGAATATGAAGCTTTAGTCATAGGCATTAAAATGTCTTTAGAATGGAATGTCACAGAGCTGCAAGTCTATGGGGACTCCCAATTGGTCATCAATCAAATTAATGATGTGTATAAAGCTAAGGGTGGCAAATTGATGCAATAAAAAAGGATGGTATATGACTAGAAGAAATAATTTGTCTTAATCACATCTGAGAAAATCCCAAGGGATAAGAATAGAGCAATAAATGCTATGGCTACTTTGGCTTCTTTACTTCAAATGCCTAGTCAAAATGCAAGGTACAAATTCTTGGTGGAAGAGTTGGTGAAACTAGCTTTTGACCTACCTGAAACTCAAATAATTTGCCTTCTAAGTGTACATGACTCATCTTGGTAAAGACCCATTTATACCTATCTCAAAGACCAAGTTTTACCTTTAGACCAAACCCATGCCCAAAAATAACAATTTATACGCCAAGCGGCTCGTTACACTATCCTATTTGACACATTGTATCACAATGGTATTGATGGAACACTACTTAGGAGGATGGGAAATCAAAGTTAGATTTCAGAGACGTTTACGAGGGTATCTGTGGGTCTCATTTGAGTGGGTTAAACCTAGCCAAGAAAATCCTTTGTATGGGGTATTTTTGGAAAACCTTAGAATATGATGCTTGCCACTTTGTTAAAGTATGTTCAAAATGCCAATATCATGGAGACATGATCCATGTGCCTGCACAAGAGTTACACCCATTCATTACACCATGGCCATTTTAACAAGGGGATTTTATCTTATTGGAATGATTTATCCACCTTCTTCCAAAGGTCACAAATACATCATCATGGCAACATAATATTTTACAAAATGGGTAGAGGTTGTACCTTTCACAACTGCAATGGGAAAATAAATCTCTATATTTATTCTCAATCATATCATTCATAGATATGGTATTCCTCATGTCATCATTATGAACAATGAGAAAAAATTCAATAAAAAAATGTGAATGAACTATGTGAAACCTTCCATATAACACACCATTCTTCCTCCATTTATTATCCTCAAGGTAATGGACAAGCCAAAGCTAAAAATAATAATATCCTAAAAATATTGAAAAGATTGGTTGACAAATCAGGAAGAGATTGACACATCCAAATAAACCTGGCATTATGGGCTTATATAACTAGTATTTGAACACCAACAGGAGCTACACCATCTTCTTTGGTTTATGGAGTAGAAGTCGTTCTACCTTTGGAGGTAGAAATCCCATCCTGAAGAGTTTCATTACAAGGATTAATAAATGATGAGGATTATAGGGTTGCCCGACTTCAACAATTGGAATTGTTGGAGGAACATCAAACACAAGCTTATGAGAATTTTAAAGTGTATCAAAATAGAATCTCAAGGAATTACAAAAAGCATATCAAACCTAGAACCTTTCAAGAGGGAGACTTAGTGTTAAGATAAAACCCTAAAAACCAAGCATATAGAGAAAAGAAGGGAAAATGGGAGGAAAATTGGATTGGACCTTTTGTAATTACTTAATATTTTGGAATGGGGACATAAAAGCTAGCTGATTGTGATGGTGATGAGTTGCAAGAACCTATTAACAACATCCATTTAAAGAGGTTTCATACCTGATCAGATGAAAGAGAATCAGACGAGTGTGTACCTAATGAGTTCAGAATCATTCTTTGTACATGGGAAAAGTTCAAAATCCAAAAACATGAGAAAATTTCAAAATCTAAAAAAAATGAGAAGGATCAAAATTTAAAAAACAATGGAAAAGTAGAAAAGCATAAAAAGAGGAAAATTGAACATGAAGAAAGAAAAACTATTCAAAAATAAAAAACTGGTTGTCTTGGTGAAAACCTAGCAAATAGGCACCTTGATGATGATGATGATGATGATATATATATATATATATATATATATATATATATATATATATATATATAGAACAAGAGAAAAGTGCCTTGGTGAAAACCTAACAATAGACGCCTTGGTAGCAAAAAAAGGAAAAAATTGAAAAGGAGCAATAACCCTCAAAAGGTGAAAACCTGGCAATCAGACGCTTTTTGATCCTTTGGGTCTTACCTAGTTGCATTTGTACATATTTCCTTTTCATCATCTCATTTGTATATCCTCATTGCATCCGTCATTTGTGCATATTCATAATAAAGTCTCTGAGCTACATTGTCACATACTAGGTTTCATTTGCCCAAGATTCACATGGTCTCATTTTCACTCGGGGGAAATCATTGGTTTTGATACCAACTGATTCAATAAGTGCTACATTTTGGTCACATGACATAGGAGATTTTTAGAACTTCAAAGTGGAGATATTTTTAGAGCCTTTGATGGATATCATTTTTCAAGCCAAGCATATGATCTTGGAACTTGATCCATGAGCTTCATGACCTTATTATCAGGATTAAAAATTGACAAAAACCCTAAATGATCAGAATGTTTGGAATTCTATTGAAAATATTGATACAATACAAAACACTTGAAGCCTTTTATGATATTCATTGAATTTTCAAGTCATGTCTTTTTAGCTAATCGATGATGTCTTGACTATATTAGCGATGATGAAGACATGATATTTTCTTGACTTTGTGTGATTGTTTTGAGGAAGATCCACCAACTTGTGTGAATTTGTTTAAGGACATGGTCACCAAAGAACCATCAAGGAATTTCATATAGGAATGGGGATTAACCTTTGTTTGTTTACGCAAATGGATATCTTGGCTATTTAGATCTTCTATATCTTAATACCAAAATCTAATTGCAACATTGAATCTGATGAAATTGGTATTCATACTCCCATAGTTGATTATTCAACTAGTGAGGGTTGTACTGGTTTCTAAATGGCTACAAAATTGATGAAATCAGTATTTATATCATCATGATGTGGTCAGTGATGATTGTACTTTCTCCTAGTTCCACAATTCTCAATGATGAAAATATATCTCTATTGCATTTCCTTTGCAAAAAGCTAGTGACAGTTAGTTGCATTGCATTGCATTTTCATGATAGATTAATTGCATGTTTAAAAGATTTTCCAAGTTCAAGGGGGTTAATCATTTTGGGGTTAAATATCATTATCTTATTTCAAATCAATTATTTGAGATTCTCTTTTGCATTCATTCATTACGTTAATCATTAATCATTATATTTTATATCGTAAAAGAGAAAGAGAAAGAAAAAATTCATTAAACATTAATCATTATTCATTTTTCATCCATTTAAAAAAGTGAATTTCATTTAAGTTGCATACATCAAAATCCACAAAGATAGTTGCATTCATTTTAACATTGCATTGCATAAACCATTGCATTCATCATAAATCAAAAAAATATAGAAGTAGTTATATATCATTTTCATCCATCAATATATGTCATATCTAAGACACTGCATCCATAGCATATAAAAGTAAATGCATAATAGAAATCATATAGATCTACATATAAAGAAATCTCACATCAACATCATAAACAACATCATAGTATGAAAGAGAATCATAAATAAATGTCCATAAATATTTGTATATCATGATACATCAAAAAATGGCACATCATCAAAGTCCTGATCAATCATACATATGGTACATCAATATACATCAAGAGGATCAATATCAAGTTCTCTCCAATCATGACCCAACAGGGGCACCTGATTCATCACTAGTCCCAGCACCTAATCCATCTCTAGTACCTATATCAATTGGCCCATTTGGACCTCTGTCTGATCTATCTATAGTCCTAGGAGGAGCCTGACTAGTAGAAGGACCCTACCTCATCTTATCGATCCTCCTCATAAATTTATGCATCATCGCACTAAACTGAGCCATCTAAGTTGTTATAGCTAAGAAACCTATCTATAGACTTTGTATATCTTGCTCCACTCTGCTAGGTGCAGGTGGCTATACTAGACCTGTAGGAGCCAAAGTAACTTGTGGCTGTATAACTGGTCCCTACTATAATGGTACCTATTGTCCCTAAACCTATGCTCTAGAAACCCGTTTAGCCTGATCAAGATGTGCATGTCTGGCATCTCTTTGTCTCTACTGACCCCATGTTGCAGCTGGTATGGGGGGAACATGTCTCTATCTAGGAGCATAACCACCACCCCTAGCTTTGACATGAACACCCCACATCTTAGATCCCATCTATCCTCTACCTAAATCTCTAGGTGCTATTGGTACCCTAGGAGCTCGTTGTCCTCTCTATGCTCTCAGACCTCCTCCACCACCACCTCCTCCATCATCATCATCAGAAGTCTCATCTATATAAGGGATAGGCTCTATTGGATCAGTGAATCTCATGAATCTATGTCAGGAAAACCACTCCATGTACTCTACAGACATACTAACATCAGCAACATGATCTAACATATCCTATCTGATGAAACCCAATCTGTTAATCTCTATGAAAGAAAACTCATAATATACCTAAGCTCCCCACATGGAATGCGTTACCTATACCTGTGCATATAATTACATACCCTACAACATATCATGAACCCTATTGAACTATTGTAATACTCTCCCAAAGCAGAATCTCTCAATCACAAGAGGTGATTGATGAATCATCCATCGCAGGGAGAACATATAAGGAATCTCATCATCATCCTCTCTCTATTCCTCACAACCCAAGTAAGGTCTCCAAATGAATTTATGGATGTCATCAATCATCCAGCACCAGTATTCAACCTTTCCCAACTGATGTTGGGCAATCATGCCAACATAGAGAAATGCATACGACCATCCATGACCCCACACTTGAGCTACAATCGGTCTAGTGATTGGGATGTGCTCCCAGGTCTCTAACTGTAATAATATAGCATGTGTTGATAATGTTGTACTCTCTCAATACATAACCTCATGAAAATCATGATACAACTACACAAGAACACACAAACACCAATCAAATCTTTGAGGATGCACAAGTAATTCCTCCAAGATCTGACCCTAGCCGACTACAAATCTGCGATCTCATCGATCAAGGAGAAGTAATCCATCGATCACTGCACCTAGAACTAGAGGAAAAGTAGGAAATGATGTAAACTACGCCTATGTGATAGTATCAACTCTGATCATCAGATCTGCACAAATGTGTCTACATGCACTACCTTCATAAATCCTGATCATAGTAAACTCTCTATCCTCATGTTGGGATACGCAACAACTTGTATACATCCTTGGGTGTGATCATCATCTCATCGAGGGGTAAGTGAAAGGTATTATAGTTAGAGTGCCAATGCTCTTCCATAGATATGATTAGTCCCCGATTCAGCTCAAATCAAGGTATATTAAGGAGGAAGAACAAACCACACTTCTCAATCATACGTGTCTTTGGTCTAGTCAGACTTCTGGCTAAATCAAGAAACCATGATGGTAGGCTCCATACATACAAATTACACAACCATGCAAATTTTAAAATCAAGTGAATCATATTATCATCATCATATCAGTGGATCATTTCAATTTAATCAACAATAATCAAATCAATCTTTTTCTCTTTTCAAGCGCATCAACCTATTGTTCCTAACTCTAGATCTTGAGAAGGGATGAATATATCAGTTATCTATCCAATCAGATTGACATATCAAACATCCATTTATGTGATCATTCTAACATCCTAAACACTTTATAGAATTACTAAACACCTATCTATCTTGGAAATTAGTCTGGTAATCAAGATGTTCAATCACAATCAATTTATTCTCTTTGAAATCAGGTTTTCATCAATTTTCTTGCAGGTGTCACTTCATAGAGTGTATGTGTCATTTCATGCTAAGAATCATTTTATTTATCATAGTCATGATTTGACTTATCAGATGTGGTACTTTTCTTTAGATGCATCATTTTACCTTTGCAGGCGACATTTCAAACATCCTACATGGCATTTAAAATCTTGTTTTGCCCTAGGATTTTGTAGGCGGTATTTGATTCATTAAACGTGTGTTTTAACTTATCTTCTACACAACATATAACTATGCATAGGCGTCATTTAAACATGTGGATACATAATTTTATACTGCTAGGCATAATTTAACACATTCTACACAGCATTTGGCCTAAAAATGCCCTAATCCATCCTTGTACACATGATAAAAAGCATTAAATGCAGTCAAACAAAGGAATAAATGCACTAAGATGTTCAAAACCACTTACTGGAGGACCATAGTCTGTAGGTCTCTGACATCTGCACCCTCACTCAAACTGATGCTCTCAAATAGGGACCATCATCGTCAAAAATCTCAATAGGATCAGAGCAAAATATCAATAGTAAAAAGTGAAAATGAATAGTAAAAATAGATTTTCCAGCCTATTTATACTATTTGACCTAATTTTGAAGAGGTTTTTCACCTAGTTTGACCTAATCTGCATTTTATTTGCACTGGGGCATGTCTTGTTGCCAAGATCATCATCATTATTTTTCAGAAATGAAAACATATTGGATCTATTCTTTATTAGTTTCATCATATTCTTCTTCTGAACATTAATTTGTTTTCATTTTTGAGGGGGCATCATCACATTATCAAATCAAGATTCTACATTGTATTCTGTATCAAACATTAATCAAATCTGGGGAATTAAAATTTAAAACTATCATTAGTGGGGCATTTTGTGCCTTTTCAAATCAATTTTGCATCAAGGCATCACATCAATCTTCGCATTAGGATCTTCAATCAGGGTTATTCTCACATCACATTTTGTATCAAAAAATTAGTATCAATCAATCAGACATCGAATCAGAGAATTACGACATCAAATTTTCTTTGAATCAATATGCTTTGTAGATCAATTCAAAGAGGGGCATTTGTAGACACACAAAACTGGTCAGGTGTTTCTCTAATCAGTCAAATCTGCATATCTCATCAAATTGCATCAAATCATCAAAATGGACTAAATCATATCAAATGAACATTTATTAAATCAAATTAGGACAAAATCAAATTAAATCAAAGGATCAATTAACAATAATATTAATTAATTAAATATAATCCTAAAGGGATTAATCAAACTATATAATTGATTTTAATCAATTAATTGTATAGTTTAAATCAAAAATTAAATCCAACCTATTCCCCTACATGGCTAATTTAATTAATTGATTGAATAAATAAATCCTAATATCTTTCAACATGAACTTAAGGAACCAATGATAATTAAGAAGGAAAAGCACATGGATCACTCCAAATTTGCAATCTCAACCACTCATTTAGGCTTTTCAATTTCCTCCACTCATCTTGTGCCAACCTTTCAGACAATCATTTAAATTGTTCCCCATTTGAAACCATTTGAAGCCTTTCACTCAACCAAGGCTAAACCATGATCAATTGACTCCACCCCCTACACTTGGGAAAATCCTATAAATAGAAGGCAATTTGCAAGCATAAAAGGATCCTAGACATTCAAATGCAAAGCATCTACATTATAGTCAGTTTTAGAGAGATCAAAGCAAGTTGAGAAATATCAAAGCATTGTGTGAGAGCATTTGAGTGAATTGTTGAGGCAATTTGAGAGAATTGTGAACTAGATAGGCATATCAATATCATTTTCTCATTCGAGGACTGTCACTAGTAGAGATTAAGGTTGATTTCTATTAGCATGCTTAGTTAGAGATCCATGGGATGCTTAATGATTTTATTTCAATTCTTAGCTTAATTGTTAATATTTTTCCATAGAATTGTTAGGAAATAAACTAATCTCATGAAGGTGTAAAAATCACACACACAATATGCAAAAAAAAATTGCTACATATAATGAATGGAGGTTATCTCTACACAGACCCATGAAGTAAAATCGATTGGTTTCGTTGACCATAGAGGATGGCCCTCTATTCTGTGTTAATTTATTTTTGAATTACTTATGGCTTACATACTATATAGTGGGGCAAGTTGTGGGGAAAGAAGTACCATATTTAATGGTGATTGCTCCCATGGTAATTGCAACAGATACTCAAATGTACAACCCTTGGCCCTTTAATTGTGTAGAGTATCTGGTGAATATGATAGACCAAGGATTGAATTCTATCAAGGATTACATAGAACAACTTCATTTCAAACATCATTCTCTCCTAATGCATATGATCTTGTTCTATGGTAGGGTATAGGGTTATGAGTAGAAGGGCTGAAACTCACACAGATTGGCAGACAAGGAAAAGAATTTCTAGTTTATTTTTGGACTTCTCTGTGGGATTCAAGGTATGAATGTTCTCATTATGTTCATTTTTAAGAATTCTTTTTTAAATCAATCTACGAAATATACAACTATCCTTGTGATTGTTCAATATCCATGGAGATTAAAAAGTTTCTAAGACGAAAAGAATTTGATGAGAAATAGACCATTAGTCACAATTTGGGAGATTGGTATGTGCATAATGATTTTATTGCATTTAGGGCCTTTGGTTTGATGGAGAACCCTTTAAGTTACCAAAAATAGTACCAAATAGGGTAGCTTATTTAGAACTTGTGAGTCAAGTAGATTAATCCAGTGTCATGAACCTTGGAGCTCACCATAAACAAACATTTATGCCTAGAACCGTTAATTTTTGTGATTTCTCTGTTGTGTCTACCAAGGCTTTTGACTTAATAAGGACTAGATTATTGACATAGTTCAATCTAAAATAACTTAGAAAAATAAGAGCCTTAGTGGGTATACCCACATTCCTCTTCCAAAAGAGGATGTTCTCAAAAACAAAGAAGAAAAGGAGGTTGAAGAGGCCCTTGAAAATTTTGTTGGAGAAATGGAACAAAAAGGACAAGAACTACAAGAAGTAGATTTTTTATCTTCTGGAGAAGAATCTGTTGGAGATAATGAGGTTTAATCACAATCAAGGGTGGCTCCTCAATTAACAATAGATGATTATGCAGAATTTCATGATAGAGAAGATCAAGTTACCAAAATCTTGCATATTGATGAGGACACTAATACATTTGGGGAAAATTGTCGATGACCCTTTCCGATGGCTATGGTATTTATTTTGCTCCATTGGATTTGACAAAGGGAAATTTGATTTTTTTTTAAACATTTCCCATGTTCGTCAAAATTCCAGTGACAGTTGAGGGCATCAAAATTATGACTCACACGGGCATTACTTATATAAAAAAAGGGGTAATGTTTTCTTATTTTTCTGCGAGCACCCTTGTAATAAGATCGAGACAATAGATGTTCCAAGGAAAAAATTAAGAGCGAAGAAGATCTTGCAAATCAGATTCTTGTGCTAGAATTCAGTGACAAGTAACCATACCAATTCATTGTTGGAATTGTTGACAGTGTAATGAATGAGGTTGGGATCTTATCAGTGTTAGAAGGTATTTTTTTTAATCCTTTCTATTTTGTTTTTATTTCATTCAAAACCCTTGTTCATGGATCTTTCCCAAGACATACCATTTTTAGTAGTGGGTTTTAGAAACCCTAACCATCAAAACAAACAACAATGACAGCACAACACTAAACAAAAACTATAGAAGATGGTATAATTAAAAATGACCATACTTGTTACAAAAATGCATGAAAAAATCATTTGAAAATGACTCGAATCACTAACACAATCAACAAGGCACAATGCAAATGCAGAGCACACAAGAATGATGACAAGGAGGAAAAACTGTATGCAAAGTTCAAAATGCATATCTTCATGATATTCCTTGTAGCAACTCTACATTATTATTTTCAAGCATCGTTTGTAGAATTGTTATGATACCTCAATGACATGTATTTTACCACTGTGTTGTTATTTATTTCATATTACCCTCTACATTAATATGTAGATTACATTGTTGTTCTTTTCTGAAACACTGATTTTACCTCATAAATCACTATATTTTTAGATTCAAAGTTATTCTAAATGCTACTCTTTTAATTGTAGAATGCCCCTAAAGCAGTGAAATCCCATTGTTTTGTTTTTATAAATCAAGAATATGTTACTACTTTCATCATATTTTTCATTTGACTATTATAACAACATAGAATAACTCTGTCAAATAGTTGAATCCTTCTTTAGTGACCATTGTTTAATTTTTCTTGAACCTTAAATACTACTATGATCAATTCATTAACCTCCCCTATCCACCATGACAGTGCATTTTTTTTTATCTTGACCATGATGGCCCCTTTTGATAGTATATGACTATCCTTAATGACATTGGTAATAGTTATATACTGTGTCAATAGATTATCTATTTTTTTGCATTCTTAACCAATGTTCTTTTATGTACATAGTATCATTATTCACAACACTCATGTTTGGCTCTTCTTCGTAAATATTCATTCTCCTCCACTTTATTTTGATCAATTTTTTTTATATCATAGTCATGCTACATGTTCATTGGATTGCAAACCTTTTCTCTTGTTCTACAAACTAGTGCAACACAATTTCTCATTGCATCTCACAATGCTATGTTATTAGCTTGTCTTTATCTATCTTTTCATGACAATGTATTTTCCTTCACTTTGTATAATTCGGACTCTCAGTATTTTTCAACAATCTATTAGTACCTTAATATAGTGTCTCCATCTAATATTTGAAAGAGGAATGAATAACCATTTTATAGAAAAAAAAATAGTAAATACTTCTTGTGAATATGGTAGAGATGTTAAGAAGAATAATAAAATTTGTAGACATCCAAAGTTGTAAATCCAACTACCCTTTCTTGCATGGCCTCCACCTCATTGATCCAAATGCATCCTAGCCCTCCATTTCAACTTTGAATATCAATCATCTATTTCCCTCCCTTTCCTATTAATAGGAGCCTCTCCTTATTGATTTCATCACTCCATTAATTCCATTGTTATTTTTCTAAAATCATTCTAGAGCTCTTAGAATTCATCTTGGTAATCTTAGTGATTTTACATAGTATTGTTATCGTATTCTAGTTAATCATGGCATATTTATTTTAGTTTTTTCTCTCTCATCCATGAGTTTAATCAAGTACTTTATTTAGATTTCATCATAGCACTTCCATTAAATCCACCTACAATTTAGGAATCAAACAATAAATATAGTCTTCATGATAGATTAATCATACTCTGTGACAACCATTACACCTCTTGATAGAAAAAAATTAAAAATTGTCCCTATACATTCCAAGGTCTATGAGGAATCTCAAAAATATCTTGTAACATGAACAAAAACTCTCACCCATGACTACAACTCCTTCATTATAGTGTCTTTCACTGACTGTGATTGTCACCTCTCAAAAAACCTTCAATGTAATCTTCTACAAATCCTTGTCTTGGATCAACCATTCACACACTAGACTCTTAACTTCAACCTCATATAGGAAACCCTTATCTCACTACCCTAAACAATCAATACACTCAACCAAACTCCAATGTTTCATCAAGTTACCCAACATACATTCAATGTCAAACTGTGATAGTCACTCTCTTATCCTTTAGGACAATAAAAAATGGAAAAGCCACAGGGTGTCCCTTACCTTCCAAACATTAAGACACAAAAAAATTATCCCCCTACACTTTAATAAGACCCTAAAATCCTCTTCAAACTCACTATATGAATAAAACATAATCAAACCATCATGTCACTGTCCTTTCTCAGTCTGAGACAATGAAATACCAATCTTCTCCATTCAAAACATGTGCAACCGGTAGCATGGATCCCTGCAAACATTTTGGACATAGTGTATAGACCCCCTCTCATCATCCAATAGATTTTTAGGGTTCATCACATGTATATTCCATTGATTCTATATTTTAATGTGTTCACTAGATATCCTAGACAGAGGGTTTGATAGTTACACAAAACCTTCTATATCTCTATCAATATTGAATGAAAATAAATGCCACAAAGACAAAAATAAAGCTAAATCAATTCTCTAACATGCCCAACCAATGGATCTTAAAAGAGTCAACATATTAACTATAAAAATAATGCTTCTAACAACTGTTAAAACTGATAGGATATGGAAATATGCGGGAAACATAAACTTTTATTGATCATGTGTTGATTTTGGTCCAGCCTTTCTCGCTATTCTAAGGTTCTTTCTTAATATGTTATTCATTTTGAACTCCTTAATATGTTTCATATCTTCTTACAAGGTAAATTTAGATTTTTTTGTAACTCCTTAATATGTTTCACATCTTCCTAAAATTTATCAATCTTACTATAACAAACCCTGTCTGTTTTGGTATTAAACTTTCTTGCAAATTATTGTTTTATCATCCATAGATTGTTCAAAAGTAACTATTTTAGGTTTTTTAAGACATATATGTACCTTTTTCTAAATAGTAAATAAGTTACTTTTACCTACCCCTAATTGTGTATTGTGTAGTGTGATGAAATGATTGATCTTTTACAGTCTTCAAGAATACTCTTTACCATTCATTTCACTATTTGTATAAACTATGATGATTAATGGTTTGAATGTTGGACAGGGGATCCTCTTTCATAGGGACAACATATAAAGAAGTGTGAAATGAATTGAAATAAATGTTCTTCCAATTTGAAAGGTAATGAGAGTAATTATATCATTGGCTGATAAGTTTGATAAGTTGATGAACATATGATGAATCTTAGAATTCAATCTTGTTAGATGCTTCTAATCTATTAAATTATGAATCAGGTTCAAGTTTCCATAGATAGAATGAGAGGCCAATATAGTCCTGATCTAAAAAAATGAGCGGTAAAAAAAAAAAGTGTAAAGAGCATCCTTCTACACCCTCAATTCTGTAGAAGGTTCTTTGCATCGTGTTAGAGCTTTTTCTTGCAGAATCTCAATACATCATCAATTCTTGACTCTTAGATTCCCAATTCTTGACTTGCGCAAGTAAAAGTCTAATTAATGAGGATTAATCCTCCTTCTTCTTTGAGCTCTACAGGCTTACGTGGGTATACCTTCTATATATTACTACTTCTTAATAATCTCAATAGTGGATGAAATCTTATACTGATTTGCTTCTTGTCTCCTACTGCAATAATTGATAGCACGTCCTCTAGATAAGCACAACTAATCTGATGTAGAGATTAACAAGCCATACCATGAACTTGGAAAAAGAAAATAACAGTGAAACAAGGATTCTCATCCTTATTATTTTAGAGTTCTTGACTCAGGAAGGTTAACCTAATGATTCTCTCTCCAAGGAATCAAAAAATTAAATTGTATTCTTCAATACAACTGATTAAGCATATATGTTCTTGGTAACAGAAAAGTAAATGTTTGTTTATATTTGGGATTGATCATGATGACTGCTTATAGAACCTAAACCAGTGCCTAATCCTGGGAAAGGAGTTAAATGAGATATATATTCATAGAAACTAATTAATAGAAACACATATGAAGCCCAGATAGAGTGCCTTACAAACTATCTTTTCATTCCCACATCCATGTATCGAATTCTCACACTTATATCTAATCCTCTGGAACTATTTATAAGACTTACTCCCTCCTTGAAAGAAACTTACAAATAATCACAAAGTTACCTTATATCTGGTATAGTTAAAATGCCTTACATATTAAACATATAAGAGCATAAACAGAAATACAAGAAGACACCATAGATGTGAAATAGGAAACTCCACTATATTTTATTAATAAACTTCTATTTTAATACATTCAAAAAGACCCAAAGCTTGAAAAACTAGACAAAGATAAGAAGTATGCCTCACAATTGTAAATTCACCATATATAACAATATGTTACATCTTTCTATATATAGAGAACTAGCCATCTTGGATTCCTTAAAGAGAAAGGATGCAACAAGCTTCAGATGGCTAGGCTAAACCTAAAAGTACTAGAAGACAAAATTACATTAATACTTTCAGTCGGTGGAAAATCACGTGAGTAGAAAATTTGATATGATTTCCAAATCTTTGGTAACTGGCACCTTTGTCTGCAGATATTTTGGGTAACCTCTTAAGGTTGTTGTGAGACCTAGTGACTGCCAATACATGCTCACTTACATTATTCTTGTAGATGATTACCCTCCCTGTGCTCATTGATCAGGTGCCAGGTGTCATTCTACTCCTTGTCTAACACATCCAAGTCAATGGTTGCTGGCTTCTTATTCTTGGGATTTGTGATGATATCCCACTATGCAACCTCTGCCTCTGAAGGCCAATTAAAGTTCTAAATACTCTATAATTGTTCCTTCTACTTGTCCCATATGGCATCTGTTATGACCTTTACATCTGTAACAAACTTTATGAAGTTTTTTTTCTACTTTAAATGCTTCATCTAGGACACTATCATCTATTATGAATGACTCTTTAATAGGAAATAGAGTGTCAAGCTCATTTCTCCACTCTTCCACTACTTTGATCTTATCATCTTCTCCTTTAATTGGAGGAATAAATCTATTGTAATCTGGACCAAACATATTAATCCTTGCCTGCACTTGATTTTCTTTACATTTAAAGCAAGACAATATTATTCCAATTTGTTCAATTTCTTCCCCTATCTAACAAACAATTTCAGGGAGATTTTTCCTATGTGCCTGCAAGGCTCCCAATTTTTCAAACAATGATCCCCTACTTGACCAAGTTCAAAAGTATGGTTCTAAAGTTGCAATGTGGTTTTTGACCTCTGTCTCCAGGCTAGGTAGCTTACTATAAGAATTATGCACCAAATCAACTTTAGTTTTGAGGACCTCTGTCTGTGCTGCAAGATCTTCCATAGGGCTTCTAAAGCCACTTTATTCTGACCTTGATCAACTTGTTATGTTTAAGATGGAAAACCTTCTGTGGTCTCTATTTGAGAATCCAAAACTTATTTGTGTTGAGAAAGAATATCTTTGGGGGCCGCTTGTAGCTTCATGTTTAACTCTTCCACCTGCTCTTTTAGTGACTTGTTTTCAATTAAGCACTTCTCCATGTCTTTGACCACATCACTTGACTCATCAAAGAGTTTCTAGTATCTTTTAGACATTTTCTCTATTTTGGCCTCATTCAGGTGTGCAAAGTGGGTAAGAGCCTAGGATATATCCAAGTCAATGGTATTATGGATAGACCATTAATGCAGGAGCATCCTGGGTGTAAGGGCAATCTTGCATCACCCAAAAAATGTGTTTTTCTATTCAATAAGGGCTATTTTGTACAAAGCTGCTATTTTTGGAAACTTACTATTTTTAGTAAGTTGGTTGTTTGAACTCAGAATGTTCTAATTTTCCAGGTGAAGGTTCGTCTTAGTCATATAAGAATGCCAGTTGAATTTCATTGCCAGATCATCTGTATTGGCAAAGTTATTAAGGATTTACTGTTGAGATTTTAGGGTACAAAACCTTTGAGCTCAATTTTTAGGACCTTAGAGGCTCCAGATCAAGGTTGAACCCTCGGTTGACTAGTGTTTTGCAAGTTAGGCACTGTAGATCATGATCTCCCCTTTCCGAAAAGTGGTTATAATAGCCAATCAGAGCTATGGTTCAAACGTTATGGCTTCCGGAAGTTGGGCTACCTAATCTCATGTTTTGTAAATATTTAAAGCCGACCCTTTTGTAATAAAAGTGAAAAATAATTAAATGCTAAGGGTAGTCGGCCTTAATGGCTAGATTTCTGGAACCTTCTTGGGCAGTGGAAAATTGCCTATTTAAGGAAGGCCCGTGGTGTTTTCTAGGGAAGTTCTGGGTGGTTATTTGAGGCTTTGTCCTATAGATTATTGTAAGGGATGCCCATGTGGCTTTTGATATTGTAATTCTGAAGTTTGTAATTCCACATTTGCGGAGCCAATAAGAAGCCAATTTTATATTCTTGCAAATTTCTGTTGTTTCTCTTTTTTTTTGTCATGTACTTGTGGTATTAAGGGGAGTCCCCTTCATCAAGTGGTATCAGAGCGAGAAGTTCCTGAGTGTGTAGACAGATCACCAACTATGAGGCAGTTTGCACCAGGACCGTGGTTAGGGTTTCAATGATAAGCATGAAAATGCCTCCATGAAGGGAGCGTGGCAGAAGAGCTGGAGGTGTACTGCCCGAGGTTAAAGCCCTCTAGAGACAAGTGCAAGCATTGTAGGAAGAGATTCGTAGAGGCATGAATCTTGCCATAAGAGAGGAAAGTGAGGATGAAGCCGACGTAGAAGGAGATTTTGATCAAGAAGGCAAAAATTTGAACCAAGAGGAGGAAAGGCTTTTCTGGGCCATTTCCAAGATCAGGAAAAGACCTAAGCTTGAGGTTCCCAGATTTTTGGGAAATCTTATCCTAGAAGAGTTGATCGACTAGATCAATGAAATAGAAGAATATTTTGAGTATGAAGATATTGAGGATCCTAATAGGGTCAAATTTGTGAAGGCCCGACTGAAGGGTCATGCAAAAATCTGGTGACAGGAGATTCAGTTGGAGCAAAATAGAAGAGGAAAGGAGAAAATCACAAGATGGGATCAGATGGTGGATAAATTGAAGTGATAGTTCATTCTTGTTGATTATGAGCTTGATCTACTAAAGAAAATGCAAGGTTTGAAGCAAGCAGGAAAATCTATCCAAGAGTATACGGAGGAGTTGTATCGAATCCTCATATAAATAGGCCATGTGGAAGCTGACAAGGAGAAAGTTGCCCATTACCTTAATGGGTTGAGGTCGAGCATTCAGGAGGAGTTGAACCTGATCTGAATGAACAGTATTGAAGAGGCCTACTAGTTTTCCCTAAAGGTAGAGGAAAAGTTGAACAAGAATTTTGAAAGCAGGAAAAGCGGAAGAGGTCGCGGTGGAAGATCTGGTGGACGATCTTATGGAGGCTGAAATGAAGATTAGAAAAAGAAGGATGAGGCCAGTAGTAGTCAGGGTCAGAGGGGAAATAATTTCAATCAAAATAA
>MU225023.1:5633-48418 GCA_018584345.1 Thuja plicata | reverse complement strand
CAATCTTGCATCACCCAAAAATATGTGTTTTTCTATTCAATAAGGGCTATTTTGTACAAAGCTACTATTTTTGGAAACTTACTATTTTTAGTAAGTTGGTTGTTTGAACTCAGAATGTTCTAATTTTATAGGTGAAGGTTCATCTTAGTCATATAAGAATGCTAGTTGAATTTCATTGCCAGATCATTTGTATTGGCGAAGTTATTAAGGATTTACTATTGAGATTTTAGGGTGCAAAACCTTTGAGCTCAATTTTTAGGACCTTAGAGGCTCTACATCAAGGTCAAACCCCCAGCTGACTGGTGTTTTGTGAGTCAGGCACTGTAGATCGCGATCTCCCCTTCCTGAAAAGTGGTTATAATAGCCAATTAGAGCTACGGTTCAAAATTTATGGCTTCCAAAAGTTGGGCTACCTAATCTCATGTTTTGTAAATATTTAAAGCCCACCCTTTTGTAATAAAAGTGAAAAATAAATAAATGCTAAGGGTTGTCAGCCTTAATGGATAGATTTCTGGAACCTTCTTGGGCGGTGGAAAATTGCCTATTTAAGGAAGGCCTATGGTGTTTTCTAGGGCAATTCTAGGTGGTTATTTGAGGCTTTGTCCTACAGATTATTGTAAGGGATGCCCATGTGGCTTTTGATATTGTAATTTTGAAGTTTGTAATTCCACATTTGTGGAGCCAATAAGAAGCCAATTTTTTGTTCTTGCAAATTTCTGTTGTTTCTCTTTGTTTCTGTCGTGTACTTTTGGTATTAAGGGGAGTCCCCTTCATCAACCATATGATCTTATCCCCATCCATCTTATCTTGCACATTGGTCAGGGATGGCTTTTGTGTCTTGGGTGCTAGAGACCACATGGCTAGAGTTTGGGATCATAGATCATATCCACATCCCCTGATCATCTGCCCCACTTGTGTCTCAGAAGATAGATTTGAATCTAGTTGCCTTCTAATTTGATCAATTATGAATGCTAAATCTAGATCCCAATCAGGCACAAGAAACATTCCACTAGACTTGACTATTTTCCTAGCCTCCTAAGGTGTTATTGTCTTTGTTTTAGGATCATATGCTTGTAGGGCTTGCAAATATTCATTTTTCACTGGGTCACCCTCTGTCAACTATAGTTTTGATCTTACTTCTTGCTTCTTCATCCAAATTAAGAAGTTCTTGAACTCCTCTGTCTTGATGAAAGCATCATCATTCAGGAACTCTTCTTGGTGAAGCTCTCTTTCATCTTGACAAAATAGAAGGGGAAATTCAACTTCCTCTTGTACATCCTTCTTTATTTTCTTCCCTTCCCTGATTGTCTTTCTGAGCTGGTGGTCATATTTCCTGTTACCAGCATTCAAGGCACTTATTTTATCTTTCTTCTTTTCCTCTATCTTGGCTTGAGAAGGATCCCCTTATTCTATTCTCTACTTCTTTCTTGGGGGCTCATCAGTTACCTCAGCCTTAGGCACTTTAGTAAGATCCATCACTATATTCTCCTTTATTGATGGTAGTTGATTCAGGGGAGGAGGGCTATGAACTGAATAACCTCCGTCACTATCTTCTTCATATTTTGAGGAATAATGCTTCTCAGGGCCTCTTTCCTTATCTTCAATCAGCCCCTAAAGATGATTGTATAATGTATTATAAGACTCCATCATTTTATTGAGTCACTGCAAGTAGGGAACTTCTGGGAAGAAACCTCCAAATGGGATCCCTTTCTTCTTTATTTGTTTCTACAGGCCTATTAGATCTTGGTACTGGTCATCCCTTCTTGCTACTACATCATCCTCCAAGATATTTCTTATAAGTTTTTCTTCTATACACTCCTCATGCTCCTTTATAGTAGTTATAGTTGGACTTAACATCTTCTTTGCACTCTTGATAAATCCTTCTAGGTCTACATACCTGTATATGGCCATGATCATCCTATATTGACCCAACCACTTGTTCATTGCATCCATGGCTCTTTTCCCAATTTTAAAGTTACAAATTTTGAATTGCCTAGGTGTGAAAGTACCCTTCCTATGGGGAGCCAAGTGCTTCTTATCTGTCCACATCATCTTCCAGATAAAATCCATTGTAGCTATTCTTGGGGGTACGTACTCTGGGAGTATGTGTGGGGGTTTGTGAACATCCATAAACCCTCATTAAAGTAAAAGGTCTTTTCATAGTAAAAATATCCCCAATTATGATCTCATGCGCACTTATCCACATATTGGCAAGGTCTGAGAAATCGTAGCACCCTGATTGGAAATATTGTCATATTCACACCTAGCAGACCTAAGATTGAACCCGCAATCTAGTTCTAAAAATTGAAAAACTCATTCTCATTTGAGGTGTAATTCCAAACCGTAAGCCAGAGTTGTACAAGGTTTTCTTGGCCACGGAATTGCATCCTTGGTCTTAGATTTTGTGTGTCCATGCTTCCAATCTTGAGGTACAAAATTAAGTGCATTAAAAGAGAATAATGCATGAATTTAGGGTTGGCTTTCATGTGAATATCTATAAGCCCTTGATGCATCTTTTCAATGACATACTAGATGTAATCAAAGTCAATATTGACATGCAAATTATGGAGGTCTAAGATAATCATTAGAATATCTAAAGACAACCTTTCACTGCCCCCATCTACTCCCAAAACCCTACATATCCCATAATAAATATACTTCATATAGCGTTGGGATTAATGGGAAGTATGTACTAAGAGGGGAGGGGTGAATTAGTACCTCTCAAAATGTTTTGTAACCTTTAATCAATTAACCTTTGTTATCAATTCTATATCCATTCAATCTTATTTATACTATCTTGATGTAAGTTATATCAATTCATAACATTATCATACATGTGAAATTTCATAGAAATATTCATGAAAGTAAATTGAAACATAACACAAGATATGATATCACAGAAAACTTTTGTGAGGAAGTAAAAACTATGGTGGGGATGGTACTCACAAAATCTTCACTATCTGTAGACTGGAAGGGGCTGGTTAAGGTTTAGAATTTGATCACTTATGATGATCTACCCTGTTATGAGTATCAATGGAGACCTATTAAATTCTACTCTATTAAGATCTTTAGAAACACTATTGAGTGTGCACTCGGTTAAGAGATTTGTTGTTAGACTGCTAAATCCACCTTCCTTGAAAGGATTTTTACACTTTGCTCCACCTGTTAGAATGATAGAAAATTACAAATTGACCTGGTAAATGCAATTTCCTATTGCTGATATAGATCCTATGTAGTTCACATAAAAATATTATCACCTTAACTATGATTGAATAATATCTATGATTCTTGGTATGCTCTGTTCTTGGTTCTTGCTAACCAAATTCATCTTTTACTATCCTTGTTCTTGAAACTCTAAATCTTATCCATAGATTTTCTTGTCTAACTCATTCATGATCTCATCTCTCTTCACATCATCTATTCATCCATAATAATGAATGATTAAATCATCTATATATAAATGGATTGACTTCATCGAGCTTTGATAAAAACAATGTTAACTCTAAGATCAAGTTTACAACTTGTACCTAGATCTCCTAGTCTGTGTTTCAAATTAGTTAGACTGATTAAAGAACTTAAATTAATGTATCTTTTACCTAAAGAAATATATTTAAAACAAATAAATATCTTATAAATAGAATACACTTTCTTTATCTAACGTGGAAGTCAGGTCCACTTTTTGTAGGCTGCAACTGACTTTCAGTTCTGTTTGTCAGTCATGCTTGACTCTCCTTCGGTTTTGTTCTATCAGATGCACTTAATCTATCTTGTCAGTCTGCACTATATCCTTCATGTTAGGTTCCTCTTTATCTTTCTATCTTTACATTTTTGGTTTACACACTGAGTTGTGTCATCGGCCTTCTTTTTACTTAGTCATCTTTGGTGATCTCTTGTATCTGATCTTCAGTTTTCTCAATCCTATCTTTCAGTGTATGCTTACGAAAATTTTTGTTTGTATACTAATGGAAAATTTATGTCATCAATCTACCCCTTTGACATTATTATCAAAAAATGATATGTGCAAAATACTAACAAAATGTTAAGTATATACAACATATATAATCCTTAGTCATTTAATGACTCCCCCTATGTATACGCCGGTATATCTGTACATATAATATATTTTCCTTCTACATATGATTTTCTCCTTATGAATAGACATATACATATCTACCTTTTTCCCATCTGAATGAATGGATGTACATAACATTTTTCCTTTTTATTTTGTACTCATATCATTTCCCCCTTTATTTGATATTATTGGCAAAGGTCTTTACCTTAGAGCTTATAAAAAATATGGTAATGTGAAGACTTCATGTCTTCCATCATCTTCTCTCATTGCTCTTTGAGGTTCTCCAGAGCTATGTGTTTGAGTGTGATCTTTGAATGCATATCATAGATGTTGTCTACGATAGACATCTCAGGATTTGCAATTAGTTGTCTTGCTGAACTGATGTGTTGTTGGAATAGTGTAAGATTTGGCAGAAGTTGAGCTTGGAGCTTGGTTACTTCTTCCCTAAAATGTGTTTCTTCCTCCCATAGCTCTTGCCTTAAAATTTTTATCTCAATTATCTTCTCATAATGCAGTTTGACTGCATTGTCTCCATCGATGGTCAAGCTTTGTGCACTTGTTGCTAGATCAGTATCCAGTTTTGCAATGTTGTCACTATTCTCCTTAGTGAACTTGTCACATGTGCTCAACTTTTGAATTGAGGCTATAGCTTCAAATATAATTGGATCCAATTCAGATATGAATTCTAATAGCTTTACCTTATTTACCACCACTTCTTGGCTGATGTTCTCTATGAGCTTTTGTTGGTACTTCATCTCGGCTCTCTCCTTTATTTCCTTCTCAACATCAATATTCTGAGCTGTGATTGCATCGGTGAGGGTAGCTAATTGATCAAGTATTGGCTTACTTTGATCAATGTCAACATCAGGCACTATTTGATGTAGTATGTCTCATGTTGTCTCTAGTACCATGGATTCCATGTGTTGTTTCTTCATCTTTTCCTGCAATTCCTTCCTTTGGCATATCTCTCCATATTCCTATAATTCTTCAAAATCAAGTGTAGAGGGGTCACACTTTGGTATTTCAATGATTTCATCTAATTTAACCTCTAACTTTCTCTTCCTTTTCTTCTTCTTCTTCTTCTTCTTCTTCTTCTTCTTCTTCTTCTTCTGTGACTTAGTAGAATGTAGCACCATTGCCAATTTCTCAGCCTTTTCTATTGTGCTCGATGAAGTGACCTATTGTGCTTCTTTTTGCTGCTTGGCATCGGTTTCAGCTCGTCGGGTGTCTGCAGACATCTCCACATTCACCTTAACATTTTTGATATCACTCTTTTCATTTTCCTCAGGAGTACCATCTTTTGGTTTGTCTCCTTCATTTGTGTCCTTTGCTTCATCTTTTTTGGTTTCTGCATTCTTTTCTTGAGTTTCTATATCCTTTTCCTTATCTCCTCCAGTAACCTTATTAGTGTCGGTTACATCTTGAGTATCTCTGATGTCTTGCTGACCATCAGTGCTATGCTTGTTTCCTTCATCTCCTACATCCTTTGGAGTATCCTTCTTAGGTGATTTTCTTGCTTATTGCATGATATTGATAGCTTGTATCAATATTGGCAGTTTGTCTGGAATGTTCACATGTGCACTATCAACTATTGTGTCTTGCTCATTGGTTTTTTCCTTTTCAGTAGTGACATCTTCATCCTTATTTACTTCCTCTGTTGGGTCATCGATAATGTCAATGAAATTAGTGTCCACAATGTTTTCATTTGTGGTGTCTTCCCATGTTTCATCTACAACATCTACAGTCTTGCTGCCTATTGTATCATATTCTTATTTACCTAACTCAATGTATGTATCATCTTGAGTTTCCTTGTCAACATCTTGTTGTTGAAGGTCTTTGTTGGGGCTATCCTCCTCAATTGGTCTATTCAGTATCTTGCACCATTTCTTGCGGCTTTCCAATTCAAGCTCTATTAGTTTGCCTTCAAGAAAATTATATGCCCTTGGCTTTGGTGAGAACTCCTTTGTGTACTTCTCCATCATCTCATCTATCTCTTCCTTCTTAGATTCAGGTGGCATGAGAGTAACAAGTACTCTTTCTCTTATTTCTTTCTCATTCTTCAAAGCAAATGTCCACCTAGAGTATAGTCTGTTCAATAGTTCTCTTGGAACATATTTACCTTCAAATTACATTGGTACATATTTGAAGTTGTACATTTTAGCAATGATGGCATCCTCAATTTTATTTTGATCTTATGAATTTAATTTCAACCATTTTCTAATGTTTGGATCTGTAATAGATCCATAATTTGCAATATAAACACAAATTTCATCAATAGTTTCAGTTTCTTTTACCTTGACACTTTTAGCTTCAATAGCTTCATCCTGCTTGGTGTCCTCTATATCCTCTCAGGTTCTGATGAATTTTTTCACTTCTTGTTTTGACCTCTCTTCAGTGCAGGAGCTTTCCTCTTGTAAGTCCTGACCTTTCCTTTCTTTAGAGGTGAAGGAGTAGATTCTTTTGATGTTTGGGTTCTTGCCCTAGAAGCAGCTATTGTCCTTGGTTTCTTAGATGCTGGAGGAGGTGGTGAATCTGACTCTATTTCTTTAGAGTCATCCTTTCCATCATATTTACCGAAAAATAATTTTTCTTTGGTTTCCTCCTCTTGTTCAAATTCTTCATCTTGCTCAAATTCCTCCTCAGTTATTGATAGAATCTTCTTGAGATTCTTCACCATCTTGTCCTTCGTCCTGACTATTTTCTTAACAACTAGGCCTGATTTAATTCTTGTCTTGGCCTATTCATATGTGCCAAACTTGGTTTTTTTCATATCTAGTGGTTCATTGATCAAGGCATCAATTTCCTTAGTAGCAAGATCAATGTTGATCTCATACTCCAATGGTTCTAACCATGTTGTCCATGGTATAGCTAGTTTGATATATGTATTGTTGATATCAACCATCAAGCATATCTCATCCTTATATTATTCAATGACTTTCTCAGGGATTCTCGCCCTCTTTTGCATTCAGTCTTTGAATACATTGAAGTATTCATCCATGACTGTCTTGAAGTTATCACCCAGTGTA
This sequence comes from Thuja plicata, assembly GCA_018584345.1. Classification (NCBI taxonomy): domain Eukaryota; kingdom Viridiplantae; phylum Streptophyta; class Pinopsida; order Cupressales; family Cupressaceae; genus Thuja; species Thuja plicata. The sequence goes on along the minus strand of MU225023.1, from coordinate 41,320 downwards.
GCAATGTGCTCACTGATTTGCATGGTGACCGGTTTGGTGCTGTCCCATTTAACATCTCCAACCAATGGGAATGTTTCTTGAAAATAAAAGAAGATACACATTATTAATGATCCAAACTTACAAGTGTTTGACTTTGTATTCCTGATTGTCTTTAGGTTTCCCTTCAATTGATCAGGAGTAGTTCAGATAAGTCTAGTTGTGTACCCTTCTTCACAATTTTGAATGTTGTGTCCACTGCACCTGATGCTATGTTGTTTAATTTTCTTACCTGGAAGAATTTATAGCCCAAAACACATACACTGAACTTGATTTCATCATTGGTTATTGTTGTAACTTTCAATCCTCTACCATCCCATTTGGCTCCAGTCATTTTCTCAGTCTCAACCCTTGGTGGATACTTGAGTGCCTTTACTTTATCGATTATGGGGTAACCAATAATCGCATGGATGACATCTCAGGTTATTTCCTTTGGTTCATCCAACCATAACTTTTTGCTATGCATTATGCTCAGAACTAACCGAATCCATTCAATTTTGAAGAATTTTGAGAATATTAGGGCATTGGTGAGCCCTTTCACTTCAATGTGTTTGTGTTCTTCCTTGAGTGTTCTGTCGTCATTGCATATCTTTTTGTAGGCTTCTTCAACCTTTGAACTTCCTATTTTTTCTATCTTGCAATGTATGAAAGATCAGACATCTTCTACCAATAAAACCCTAGCTGGAATGTGTGAAAATGCACCATCATTGTTGGATTGTGAGGCAACCTCAGGATGGATCTTATAGTTGGGTTCCTCACATGTTGTGTTCTTGATGAGCTTGAACTCATCTTTCTTTTCAATATTAGATTTCATGGTTTGTGAAGTCAATGCCATTTTTAGAAATTAGGGCTTCCATGTAATGCATAAAAATAGAGTTGTCGATCTCAAAGAAATTAATATTTACTGTAGCAAAGATTCTTGATCTACTTTGGAGTGTTGTGTGGTCGAGTCGTGATCTCTCTATGAATTGGTTTTTTTCTGCTCAAAAATTGCCTTTGGAAGCTCTGCTCTGGGTGTTGTGACAAATGAGTCATTGTTGCCCTATTTATATGTGTTTCCATAAAACACATGCCATAAATGCTCACAAACTCTTCGGTGAATGAAGACTGAGTTCTTTGATGAAGACATTATTTCCTTCAGTGACACTTACAACGTTTCAGAGCAGTCAATGCTCACTTTGCTTTTACCGACAAGTTTTAGTATCACTAACAACTTGTTCATTTGTTGTTTACCGATGAGGCTCGGTTTATACTTAGCAACTTTTTCTTTTAACTGATGCTTCTCGATGAATGTAGGCAATCTTTAGCTTTGAGTATATACCATTGGGTTTCGATATATATGCTCGAAAGCATAGTTATCAAAAATTTTAACAAGTAATACCATGATGTATCTTTCTTATGCTAATTTGGAATTATATCAATATTTTATGGAGCTTATGTAAAATGATAATATGGGTCCGACTGTCTTTGGTTGATAGGGAGTTTCTTGATCTTTAGGCTTCCACACTTGCCTTTTCTTTTTCTAGCATTCAAGAGTTGTGTGCCCATTCATTTTGCATGTAGGATAGTATTTTTCCATGTAGGTTTCCTTCTTTGGTTGTTTCATCTCAGACTTACATTCATATGCTTTATGTCCTTTCTTTTTACATTTATAACAAAATCCTATGAATGAAGATGTAGTTTTAGGAATACCTTTCATTTTGCCTCTACATACATTTGATGTATGGCCTTGCTTTCCATAGTGATTGCATGTAATCTTTCTTGGTCTTGGATTTTCATAGACATTATTTTGATTAGATTGATTTGATGATTCTCCATTTTCAGTAAAGCCTAGACTATTGTTTTTCTTGACTCTTTTTTATCCTTTAAGAAAATCATCCATTCTTTTATTGCTTTCATCAAATTTATTGATAATTTCATTATGTTGTTGTTGAATTCTTATTTCATTCTTTAAATTTTCATTCTCATCCCTTAGTTTACCGATAGCTTCTATTCTTTCAATGAGTTCAACATTTAATCTATTTTCCTCTTGACTCATAAAAATAATCTGATTTGTTATCTCATGGTGATGCTTTGTAAGTCTTTGTATTTTAGACTCTTTTTATTATAGATTTTTTGTGATCTTTCTTCTATCATCAATAGCTAGTGTTCTTTCTTGTTCAGCCTATCTACCATTTTTCATGACATCAATCATGCTTACCATCTATGTCTGTTGACTGATTTGTAGAGATTTTACTTGTCCATCCAGATGTTGATTGATTTCAGTTAGGCTTGTGATGCTTTCTTTTGATGTATCTGTAGACACCTAAAAATGGTTCAAGCCTACTGGTCTACGTATTTTAACATTTTATCATTAGAATCAAAATGTTATTTTGTGACCTACTTATTCTTCTATGTTGCGAATATGATCTTTATTATATGGAGACATCGTGTCTTTTGTCAATGATTGAATATTGCAAAATTGTTCAATTTTTTACTAACAATTCTACTCTCCTCATCAAATCGATCATTTTCCAAATCATTTTTTATCAACCCTAAACTAATCCCATTTTATCCTATTCAATCCTAAACCAATCCTATTTGATCCTAAACCATTCCAAACCTTCCTAAATCATTTAAAATCTATCCTATTCTATTCCTAATCACTTACAAAATCGTTTGGACTCATTCCGACCATTCTGGGGCATTGTCCAAGATCATTGATGCCTAATTAACCCAATTTCAAACCAATCGATCAAAGCCCTATTTCAATTCGATCAATCTTATTATCATTTTAGGAGCATTGTTCAAGATCATCGATGCTTTGTATCCCCTTTATTAGCCATTTGATAACATTGTCAAAGATCATCGATGTTATCACTGTCAATCTATCAATATCAATTCAATAGTGTTGTTCATTTGTCAATACTATTTTTGATCATCATTTTGGGAACATTGTCAAAGATCATCGATGTTTCCCCATTTCAATCTTACAACGCCATCAAAGTTCATTGGTGATTTTCAATCATTTCCAATCATCATTACGTGGGTGCATTGTCAAAGCTCATTGATGCCTCATGATTTCCTAAACTATTCCAGAACCCTCAGAATTGATCCTAAACCTTATCAACATTATCAAAATCATTTCAATTCGACATCAACACCTTCAATTTGAGCTATAACCAACTAATTTCCCCCTTTGGATGAATAACCCATAATTTATCCTAAGTCCTAATTGAATAAATAAATAAACTTTATTTATTCCCAATTTCCCTAAGTCTTCAATACTTCATTAATTTTTATTAATTCAATAGCTAATTTCCATTTATAAGATTTTATAATTTCATAAATCTAATTTGGATTTGTGAGGAATATTGATTTATTAATTGAATTAATATCCTCCTAATCTCACCTAATTTCCATATCCCTTAATTGAGGATTCACATCCCTATTAAGGTTCTTCCTCAATATTTTCAATATCCTCCAATATCTTTTCATTTCATCTCCCCCATATCATGCTTCCTAACATCCTACTAACCAAAATTTGCATTTATGCATTGATTTTGTGCAATCTCACCAAATTGTATCTCATTTTCTATAAAAGGGATGCATTTCTATCATTCAAGGTTAAACCACAAGATTTTGAGAAAAACCTCAAGATCACTCACTTCTAGTACTCTCATTAGCAAACTTGGCTTTTTTGCAAAGTGTGTGTGCAAAGAGCAACATCAATCTCATTATGTAGAAGAAAGGACATGGGAGCTTCCTTTGAAAGGGGTTTCTAAGTTTTCATGCTTATTTTATGAATTCCCTTAGCAAATAGATTTCATGATAGATTAGATAGGTTTAGCATACTATTTAGGGTTTGTGGTTACCTAATATGCTAAATATGCCTTTTTCTAGTCTTACCAAAATTATCAAATAATGTCATGAAAAATTGCTACAAATCAAATAATGTCCTGAAAAAATTGCTAAAAATTATATAATGTCCTATAAAAAATTGCTAACAATTCAAATACAATCCTGAAAAAAGACCAAAAAATTCTAAATATTTCAAAAATCCTAAAAATTGCAAAATCTCTTCAAAAATATGCAATAAATTTGTACATACTTGTCTTATTTTTTGCAAATCGAACATCATGTTTGCCGACATGAGTGGCCGAATCATCAATCTTTGCTTAACAAAATCATATGTGATCTGAATCATTGTGACTCAACATTCAATTTGATTAGACTATTCAATCTTTCAATCTTTGCTATCTATCAATCTATCCAAGCGATCAATCACTTCTCAAATAAATCAATTTGCAAATCTAAGCTACCAATCAATGAACATTTAATGCAAGTAACAAAAGATCAGAATGGCTATTGGCTCACATTGTTTCAGTAAGTATATTTTTTATTTTATTTTTGGCTCATGTTCCTATGCTACTCGATGATATTATCTGATCTTATGAGAGTAGCCGGGATGGTTCATGACCAGTTTTTTTGCTTTACTTTTTCTACCTGTTTGATGATCTCATGAAATTCTGGGGCATGTCTGCTACATGCTTTTGGGATGAAGCATATCATCCTCTATCTGCATCGTGTTTTTTCACACAAAAAGGATGACTTTTTTGCTATTTATTTTTTTCCATGATGCATCGCATCCACTTTTACAATATCAAAATAATCTCTTATAACACAATTGCACTTTTTGAAAGCCAACATCTTTCTCCTAACATTTCTTCATGTAATTTTTTTCTTTCTACTAACACTTCTTCAGTCAGTCCTCTCATTCGCCTTGGTCTAGTACTCTGGTATATCAAAAACAAGTGCATCCTGCATACATGCATTCATAAACTAGAAAAATAGCAAAAGCATGTGCATTTTTACATTCATTCATTTATGCATGAGAAAAATTTCAATTATACATTTACATTTTGCATTCATACATTTTTAAAAATAAAAAGGACAAAAACATTATTGCATCCATAAAAAAATTTATTGTGTAACAAAGGCAATACATTGTAATATACATAAGCATCATCATATAATAGGAAAGCAAAACATATACATCAGCATACATCTTGTGCATCATAAAATAGCTTCATATCATATATCAATGTCTCAAAAAGTATTAGAGTACAAAAATAAAGGTGTCTGTATACACTAAGGCCTGCAGGCTCATAATCTATCACATGTCTATCAAAATTTTCCCTCTACTAGAGAGACCTCTTGTCAACCCATACTCTCTCAGTCCTCCTGATCCCTGTCTGATCTAGAAGATGAGGCTCCCCATATGTGATGCCCTATTTTCCCTGATCTAGGTAGCCCCATCAATCCAAGCACTCCCCCGCTGCTCTATGTCCTATGGGAATATGATATGCTGGCTGATGCTCTGTAACTCGTTACCCACTACTCTTGTAGTACCTCTCTCCTATATATATCCTTCCAATACTGTGACTCTTCTCAGGCATCCCCTAGCATCTCGGTAACCCTGTGTGCTCTGGAATCATGGATGGTACTGATAAACTATCGTGACTCCTCCTCAGCTCTTTGTGCCCTGGCCATAGTTGTATCTCAAGAGGTGAGAAATGTGTCCCTCTCTGCTATTAACCTATCCATCTGTGTTGTGAGTGATGATCAATCGGCAATCCATGATGCACAATCTATAGTCCATGATGCACACTCTGTAGCCCATGCAGCTCTATCTATATCTCTCTCTAGTGTTAATATATCTATCTAGCTCGTAAGCTCTATGATGCACTATCTCTGATCCTCAAACTGGTCAGCAGGACCCTATGGTGGATCATCCCTATCCTCATCGATCTACATCGGCATATCACTAAGATCCCTATCATCATTATCATCATCATCATCATCATCATTGTCTGACTCCTCCTCATCCTCCTCCTCCTCCTTGGTGCTCTCATCTCTAGGCACCCGTACTCTCGGTATCACCACATCTGGATCTATCAGAGGAACAGGCCTATGCTCTGCAAACCATCTTTCGTACTCATCTATGGTCCTTGCATATGCAACATCTGCACCTGCTCCCCATGGTCTAGGCTATAACTGCGTGAACTTTATCTCAATAACTGTATGACCCATAACGAACCTCCTGATGAGGTATCTCTACTATCTGTAGTAAGGAAGGTTATCTACGTCATCATCCCATCTAGGGAAATCTCTATATAGACGCTAGGTAAAGTCTCTAAGAAGATCTATCTCATGATGCAAATGTAATGTATATCCTAGTGGCCCATGTGCTATTGCCCCTCGATAGTAGTAATTATATGACATATCTAGCAAAAGGAATCTTTGAGAAATAGGTTGGAACACAACTATGTGCTTGTAGGCCCACACCTATAGCAATGTGATCCTACTATTGATCGATAGTACCCCTCTATAAGCCAACTTGTGGAGCTAGTAATAGGTCATCACAAGCATGCATATCCCCCATGCGAATAATATACCCTCCATGATCATCTGCTTGAGAAATATCCCCCAGCTAATGGGGAACCCATGACCTCATCTATCAGGAACTAAGAGACATGCAATAACCCCATAGATCAATGCAATCAGACTATCATGCTGCCTAGAAACTATCTCCCATTGAATCTCATAATCACGGATGTCCAACTCCTCATCGTCGCTCTCAAATAGTCTATGCAATTCTAACATCCCTATATTAGGATCGTACTTGGCTAGCTCACCATGTATCAAAATCTTGAGGATGCACCATACATCCTCCAAAGTCACAGTCACCTCCCCTATCAGCAGATGGAAGGAACTAGTCTCCGAGTGCCACTGGTCGGCTAGTGCTGTGATCAACCCCTAGTTTTCCCTAATCTCAGGCATGTATTTGATATGGTACAATACTAGAGAGGTGAGGATCTATCTCTCATGCCCACTCAACCTGTGATGTATATCCAGACACGTCGATCTTCTTTCTCATGTTTGTGGAACTAACAGCTCCTCCTGTGATCACCATGCGACTTTGCTCAACTTTCTATACTTTTTGTTTCTTTTAGACCAACCTAGGACCTATTTTGACCTTTTCCTAGGGTTTTGTCTAGTTTAGGAAAGTTTAGGGTGGTTTAGGAACCCCCAGACCCTATTTTGAGGCCTTTTTGACCACCTGCACAGGTTATCTTACCACCTATGTAGAATGGCCTCCCACCTACACTGGCTACGCAGGTGGTCATCCCACCTGTGTTGCTTGCATAGGTGGGCACATGACTTGCATAGGTGGGCACGTAACTTGCACAGGTGGCATGTGTGAGCCCTTGTAGGGCCTGTTTGACCCCTAAAACTTCCTAGGAAAGCATGCAAAGCTGAAAACCACTAAGAGGACCAGATGTACTCACCTCGGGTCCCAAGTCAATCAACCATTGGTAGCTATGAACTCGTTCCCTGTGCTGAATCTCCGCTAGAACTTGATCCATCTTCCTTGCTCTAGAGCTCAATTCTCCCAAATGAGAGAGTGAAAATGAGCTCCAAAATCCCTTCCAAGCCCTTTTATAGCCTCTTGGTTGCCTAAATGGATGTGCAACCCTTGCATTTTGTATTGGTCACGATGATTTTGTCACTCTGAACCCATAACTTTTGCGTTTGACCTCTTATTTTTGATCTGATCATTGTTGTGGATCCGTCTCGGTATTCTCAACAAATCGACCTATCATTTACATTTTTTGGATGATTTCTCGAGGGGGAACCTATGTATCCCACTATCACTAGGGAATGTTTTAATGCTATTTTCTTCATGATTTTTTGAAACAATGCTCATAATCGCATTGTATCAAAGAGGGGCAAAATGTAGACACCTAAAAATGGTTCAAGCCTGTTGGGCTACGTGTTTTAAGATTTTAGCATTACAATTGAAATGTTGTTTTGTGACCTAATTATTCCTCTATTTTGTGCATATGATCTTTATTATATGGTGACATTCTGTCTTTTTTCAATGATTGAATATTGCAAAATTGTTCAATTGTTTACTAAAAATTCTACTCTCCTCATCAAATTGATCATTTTCCAAATCATTCCGATCAACCCTAAACCAATCCCACTCAATCCTATTTGATCCTACTCAATCCTAAACTGATCCTAAACCATTCCAAACCTTCCTAAATCATTTCAAATCTATCCTAGTCTATTCCTAATCACTTATAGAATTGTCAGGACTCATTTCAACCATTTTGGGGCATTGTCCAAGATCATCAATGCCTATTTAACCCAATCTCAAACCAATCGATCAAAAACCTATTTCAATTTGACCAATATTATCATCATTTTAGGATCATTGTCCAAGATCATCGATGATTCGTATCCCCTTTATCAGCCATTTGATAACATTGTCAAAGATCATCATTGTTAATGCTATCAATCTATCAATATCAATTCAATAGTGTTGTTCATTTGTCAATACTATTTCTGATTATCATTTTGGGAACATTGTCAAAGATAATTGATGTTTCCCCATTTCAATCTTATGATGCCATCAAAGTTCATTGGCACTTTTCAATCATTTCCAATCATCATTACACGGGTGCATTGTCAAAGCTCATCGATGCCTTGTGATTTCCTAAACTATTCTGGAACCCTCATAATTGATCCTAAACCTTATCAACATTATCAAAATCATTTCAATTCAATATCAACACCTTCAATTCGACCTATAACCCACTAATTTCCCCCTTTGGATGAATAACCCATAATTTATCCTAAGTCCTAATTGAAAAATAAATAAACTTTATTTATTCCCCATTTCCCTAAGCCTTCAATAGTTAATTAATTTTTATTAATTAATTAGCTAATTTCCATTTATGAGATTTTATAATTTCATAAATCTAATTTGGATTTGTGAGGAATATTGATTTATTAATTGAATTAATATCCTCCTAATCTCACCTAATTTCCATATCCCTTAATTGAGGATTCACATCCCTATTAAGGTGCTTCCTCAATATCTTCAATATCCTCCAATATCTTGTCATTTCATCTCCCCCATATCGTGCTTCCTAACATCCTACCAACCAAAATCTGCATTTATGCATTGATTTTATGCAATCCCACCAAATTGTATCTCATTTTCCATAAAAGGGATGCATTTATATCATTCAAGGTTGAACCACAAGATTTTGAGAAAAACCTCAAGATCACTCACTTCTAGTACTCTCATTAGCAAACTTGGCTTTTGTGCAAAGTGTGTGTGCAAAGAGAAACATCAATCTCATTATGGAGAAGAAAGAAGGAAATGGGAGCTTCCTGTGAAGGGGGTTTTTGAGTTTTCATGCTTATTTTATTAATTCCCTTAGCAATTAGCTTTCATGATATATTAGATAGGTTTAGCATACTATTTAGGGTTTGTGGTTACCTAATATGCTAAATATGCCTTTTTCTGGTCTTACAATATCTGATGCTTTGCTTGTAGTTGATCCTGAAGATTCAAATAAATCTAGTATCTCTTCCTCATGATAATCTGTCTCATTATAGTGAGATGTCATATTCTTTCTTTCATCCAGCAACTGTCTCATGCTGATTCTAGCTTCTTTATACTGTTCAAAGAAAATCTGAATTTCAAACTTTTTATTCACAATATTTTTATCAAGTTTGTAATCCTCTATTGTATGATCTTTTCTATTAAGCCTTTAAACTTTCAAAGAAGAGACTTAGCTCTGATACCAATTGTTTGGATTAATGGGAAGTATGTATTGAGAGCGGAGGGGTGAAACAGTACCTCTCAAAACTTTTTGTAACCTTTAATCAATTAACCTTTGTAATCAATTGTATGTCCATTCAATCTGATTTATACTGTCTTGATGTAAGTTACATCAATTCATAACATTATCATACATGTGAACATTCATAGAAACATTCATGAAAGTAAATTGAGACATAACAAAAGATATGATATTGAAAAAAACTTCTGTGAGGAAGTAAAAATTACGGTGGGGATGGCACCCACAAAATCTTCACTATCTGCAGATTGGAAGGGGCTGGTTAAGGCTTAAAATTTTGATCACTTATGATGATCTACCTTGTTAAGAGTATTGATGGAGACCTATTAAATTATACTCTGTTAAGAGCTTTAGAAACACTCTTGAGTGTGCACTTAGTTAAGAGATTTGTTGTTGGACTGTTAAATCCACCTTCCTTGAAAGGATTTTTACACTTTGCTCCACTTGTTAGAATGATAGAACATTAAAAATTGACCAGGTAAATGCAATATCCTATTGCTGATACATATCCTATGTAGTTCACATAAAAATATTATCACCTTAACTATGATTGAATAATACCTCTGATTCTCGGTATGCTTTGTTCGTGGTTCTTGCTAACCAAATTCATCTTTTGTTGTCCTTGTTCTTGAAAATCTCAATACGATCCATAGATGTGCTCATTTGATTCATTCATGATCTCCTCTCTCTTGACATAATATATTCATCCATAATAATGAATGATTGCATCATCTATATATAGATGGATTGACTTCTTCAAGTTTTGATAAAAACAATGTTAACTCTAAGATCAGGTTTACAACTTGTACTGAGATCTCCTAGTCTATGTGTTTTAAATCAGTTAGATTGATTAAAGCACTTACATTCATGTATATTTTCCCTAAATAGATTGATTTAAAACAAATAAATATCCTATAAATAGAATACACTTGCTTTATCTAACATTGAAGTCAGATCTACTTTTTGCAGCCTACAACTGACTTTCGGTTCTGTCTGTCAATCATGCTTGACTATCCTTTGGTATTGTTATGTCAGTTGCACTTAATCTATCTTGTCAGTCTGCACTGTATCCTACATGTTGGGTCCCTCTATCGAGTTCCTCTTTATCTTTATATCTTTACATTTTTGGTTTACACACTGAGTTGTGTCATCGGTCTTCTCTGTACTTAGTCATCTTTGGTGATCTCTTGTATCTGATCTTTGGTTTTCTCAATCCTATCTTTCGGTGTATGATTATCGAAATTGTTATTTGTATACTAATGGAAAATTAATGTCATCATATAGAAGCTCAAATCTTTGTAGAAATATGGCACGGTAGAATTTGGCACAACAACTATGTAATTCCTATTTGATTTAGGCACATGGGCCTGAATTAATTTGCTAACAATGGTGGTTTCTCTGACATATCTATTCTATAAATTTGTCAATTCAATCTCTATAGTGCAAGGATGATAAATATCAAATGCCTTCATGAAATATTCCCTATCCAAACTAACTAGGGCTTGTTAGGAATAACAGCCCACAAGACAACTAAGAGGGGGTGAATCAGTTGTGATATAGATTATTAAACTTTAGTCTTTGTAAACCAAAACTACAATGTAATAGGTAACATTAAATGCCAACACAATAACACAATATTTCTTATCAAGGAAACCTTGTTAAAGGTAAAACCCCAGTGGGAATTAGCACCCACAAATGATGTACTAAGAGTATAGTATCCCTGTTAGGAGCTTGTTACAACATTACAGTACATAGTCCTTGTTAGGAGATAGAACCTATTTGGAATCAAAAGAAATAGTAGGCTCACTCCCCAAGCACACTTCCCAAAGAAGGTTAAATTCACCCTCAAGGATTTATAATCCAAACAAGTGTATAGAGAAAATATATAATCCAGTGAACTATCTAATAGAAACTGTCTTTGCTTAGTCAGGTCCAATAAAGTAATCTTCTCATAAACTCTATTCTACATCTAGCAGTCAAACAAGCCTCGTAGCTTTCACTTCTTTTCCTTTTTCAATCTTTGTCATATCTTTTCAAAAGAAAAGATCACTCATATATACCCTCTTACAATAATTGATTAGGTCAGCCAATTAAGCTTTCCTAATATACAAATAATTAATCAGGTCAGCCAATTAAGGCTTTTAAATATACAAATAATTATATAACCCCTTGCTAAGATACACACAGTACCTATAAAAAGTAAACATCAAATATAATCCATCATTTATACTTCAAGATCTGCAATCCATGCTCACAATCCACTTTACACGCTACATGTCTGAAGTCGGCCACCAAATAGGTCTTCTCCAAAATACACATCACTACTCACATCACCAGATATCAAACAACAATCAAAATAAACCCATTATTCCAACATATGTCAGTTTTCCACTAGCAAGCTCACTTCATCTAAAATATGTTTTCCAGAAAGATATACCCGAAACACAGAGACCTGCTCAGTCAAGCATCACAGTTACAGTCCAGAAACCAGTCTTCACCAAATAAACTATAACATCCGCAATATACAACATAAATCCAAGTGACCTTAGGAGTAAGTTTAACACACATCCTTCTGAATATATCCAACTTCAATCATTCTGAATCATTCATACAATGTCTATACACTTCTTCCATTCAAGTAACCAGTCTTTCCTCTCCACAGAGTATATGTTGACATCACTGACAAAACATGAATATCAACAACATGATTAGTACCCAAAATTGATATCATCCAACAAGGTTGTCCCATCACTTTTCTTAATATTTTTTGAAAGGGATTCATACATTCTGGCTAACTCAATCAACAAGTCTACATCAATGAAGACATCTGGGACAATTAGCTTTGCTAACCCTAATGTCCAAGTGTTTGATATGGGAATTTCTTTGTCCTTATTACTATGAAAATAAATGAAAATATGATAACGAGAGACCCTAGGAGTATTTGGATCTCTACAATTAGCCATATCATTAGAGAGAATTTCATCGTTTACCTTTTTTCCTTGATTTTCCCCAGGTAGGAGAGCTACGAACTCCTCATAATTTTTTCTTGTTCACTTTTTGTTCCTCTACATCTTCAATTCTTCCACTAATTGAGGGCCCACTTGGTGCTACTTGAATCATCTTTGTTGGCTTTGGATATTCCTCTAAATAATTCTTCTCTTAGATACATGCTTTTCCTTGCAATTCACTCAGAAACTCAAGCAACTCTTCACTTCTGAAAACTCTAAAACATATACAATCTCTTGGCTCTGTACTCTAAAAACTTTGGTAAACTGAAATGCACAAAGGCTGTGTCTATTTATCACCAAAAATTCAATGCACCAGTCAAGTCAAGAGCCTAGAAATCATTACTCAATCACTTATTTCTTAAATCTGCATTCCTCGACATCAATTCTTTCCTAGCCATAACACCTAAAGTTGACAAGTAATCAAATTCAAATAGGCCAATTGGGAAAGACATGAGTGCTTTTTCCATTTTAAAAACCTTATTATATGTAAAAGGATTTTAAACTCAATATTATTGGCTAGTTTTTCCTACCTTTTCACAGCTTAGAAATTTTTTTAACATCCTGTCAGAATCTTTCCACTTTAATAGGACAACCTTTTTACTTCATGGTGGGAGAAAAACCCCTTACAGTTTCACCATACTCTTACCATGATCTACTTAGAGATTGAGTGACTATTTTATCTCCATTTCATTGAGAGTTTAGCTTTACCCAAGTTACATAACGAGATTCAATGCCCATCACACAATCTTTTCTTCATCAACGGTCATCTCCAAGTCGCTAGACGTTAGGCTTAACTCTAATTCATTCTGAGGTCATGCGACTGATAAAACTCAAAGTTGCTAAATGATTTGGCTTACCTTGAGTTTATTTAGAGATTTCATGCCAACCATATGATTAAATATTGATCCACAGCTTGTGCTGAGTCTCTAAATCATTTTTTACTTGCTAAAATTGTTTGGAGATTATGCGACTACCCTTGATTTCATTTTAATCTGATGGCTTGTGCTGAATCTCCCAGTCTTTAGCCTTAACTCCAATTTGTTACAAGATCACATGACCAAAGGCTATCTCTAAGTTGCTAGACAATTTTCTCAATCCTGGGTCTATTCAAAGACTTCACAAATACCACAAATCTCTCAACCACTTATACATGTGTCTACATCTTAGCCATTATCTCTTGATTTCTGAATAACTTATGACCTTTTGACTTCTTTTAGTGATTCAGCACTAGCCACAAAATTAATCTTATTTTGTGGTCTAGATTTACTTGCATCAAAACTTGACTTGGATCTGACTTAACCATAACTAACCATGGTTCTTCTGGATACTTAGCGACTGAGTGAATCTCTAAGTCACTGACTAAATATTCTAACTAGGGTTCTGTTTAGAGATCACATGCCTATCCTCAGATCTTTTTTGAATCAACAATCAATGTTAAGTCTCACAAGCTTTCTGTACTTCATCAAATCCTTTAGAGATCATGTGGCAGCCCTTGATTCTATTTTAAACCAATGCCGTATGTTGAATCTTGAGACTATATACTTAACTGTGCTTTCATTTTGAGATCACGCAACCACATTATCTCTGAATCTCAAAATAAACTTTATCAAGCTTGATCTCAACTATATGTTTATCTAGAGATTCTACAACTAACCTTATCTCCAAGTCTCTGAGAAATTTACTAACTCTTGATTTTATTGGGAGATCAAGCACAGGCCATACAATCAAGTCAAATATATAACAAGATCAATGAATATCTCTTAATTGCTGAAGGAAACCTTGACTTTAGCATTTGTTTGGAGATCACGTGCCACTCTCTCATCTTCAAAAATGTCAACGGTCATTGCTTATTCTTTGAATCTCTTACTTAACTCTAATTTCTTATGGAGATTATGCGACAAAGAAAAAATGAATTATGTCTTGACCTCGGGTATATTAAGAGATTATGTGACTGATAAAATATCTAAGTCACTAAATAATTCTTGTAAATTGAGTTTAATCACGAGATCTGGCCCTATCCACATGATCAAATCTCAATCCATGGTTTTTGTTAAGTCTCTGAATCTTTGAGCCAGCTTCATAATCATCTTGTGATCATGCGCCAACCACACGATCAAACCAAGATCAACCGTCTACGCTTAATCTCTGAATGACCTACAACATATTATTTTCTTCTTGAGACTATGTGACTAAAGCTTGTGTTGAGTCTCCAAATGATTTGGAATATTCAGTCTTGCTTGCGAGATCAAGAGATATATAAACCACTTAAGTTATTTCAAAAAAAGTAACTACGAAAAAGAAAAAGGCTATGAGGAACTAGGGTTTTTTCATGAAAGGGGTATAAATGACCTAGGGTTTAGGGATTTTGCACCATTTTTATTTGCATTTCTTGAATCATAGACACTTACAAGAAAAAATTAATGGCATATTCAAATAGATCTTGACAACTTAGGGAAAATTGATACTGGTGTATCATCTTAAAATGGAAGCACTTCCATGTTCAGACTGTTTAACCCTCCTTAGGGGGTGTTTTGGGCCATTATCATGTTGTCCTCTAATTTCTACCCCTTTTCCATCTTCTGTTCCCCATTTAGGACACTGATTGGAACCTCTCTAGGCACTGTTTTCCCCACCTAGCATATTTTCTAGTTGTCTTAACCCTATGGGTCAGGGTCAACCTTGACCTTGACCTCGACCTCGACCTCGACCTTGACCTAGGTCAGGGTTGGCTATTTTGGGCTTCAAAGAGGCAACTCTTAAAAAGATATCTAATATAGGTCCACTTCTAGGGGTATGAGTCTAATTGGAATTTAATTCTCATATGTCAGCCTCTCTATTACTAGAAACTTGAATCTCAGGGATAATATGACTTATTTTGTGTTTTCATTATGGAAACAAATTCATATGAAGTTTTGATAGAAAACTATGAAGTGAAAATTACCTAAGTATAGAAGACAGAACAAAACAGTGATTTGCAGTCAATTAGAGCACCAATGCACATGTGTACGATCACATCAGGATATGCACCTTTGGAATTAAGTCCTATGATATCTTTGTGTGATTTCCCTAGTCACGCATGGTCAGATATGTTAGTACAGATAAGTTATAGCAAGAACAATGATACTAGCAATTCAAAAAATAGAGTATGAAGCCGACTCCAGTTTTTGGATCAGTGTATAATATTTTATTGTGTAAAGGCCAAGCACCTATTATAGTATGTTTGTAATCATGTCTTAATTACTATTGTAAACACACTTAAGCCAATGTGTTTGGAAGCATTGTGTATTGTGTTTTTGGGCCGACTATAGTCTTGTTTTGGGTCGCATCTATTCAGGTATGAACATATATATGTAATGAAAAGGTATATTATAAGGGTGAAAGAGATATGCAGAGTAGAGATATAAAAGAATAGTATAAGATGTTGGAATGAGATAAAGATCTTGAAGAGTATAAGAGAATCAGTGCATAACCAAAACTGATCAGACAAGTGTGTCACATACAATAATTCACTTTTGGATATAGTGCATATCTATTATCAAGGAGGTTGTAGCCTTCATCGTATTGAGAAGTAAGCTTCTTGGACAGTGAGTCCTCACCCCTAATAGGGTTCTTTGTAAAAGACTCCTAACAAGGTTAGAACCTTAACCAGGTCATTGTACTCACATTGTAAAGACTACTCCTAACAGGGCAACGAAACTTTAACAGGTTTATTATACTAGTGCAAAATTTGTTGGTACTAATTCCCACTAGGGTTTTCCTCTGATCAAGGTTTCCCCATAATCATATCATGTGTTATGTGTTCTTATATTAAGCTTCAACTTATTTATATATGGTTTATGTTTAAAGTTGCTGAAATATAATAAATAGACAAACACTGATTCACCCCCACCCCTCTCAATGTTTCTAACAATTGGTATAAGAGCTCTAGTTCTTTGAAATAAAGTTTAACCACTTGAGGAGATTATGGATTTAGCAGAAGAAAAACATTTGAAAAATAATCTTGAAGAAGCCCTTGAAGATCTAGATAGATCTAAAAAAGAAAATGAATAACTAAAACTAAAGGTTGATGGCTCTCAAATGCTTATCAAGAAATTAAGGAAAGATATGAAAGACTTCTCTACCAATGATTTGGGAAAAATGGTCAAGAAACTGAATTAAGAGAACATGTCTTTAAAAGATTAAATTGAATATCTGAATGAACAACTTACAGATAGCTTAACAACTACTGGAGAGAAGGCCAAATAAAATAAACAGTTAGATGAAGAACTCATGCAAGCTAATATGAAAATCTTGGAGTTGGAAAACATCAAGAATAAGATTGAATCTGAATTATCAGGAGCAAAAGACAATATTGATAAACTACACACAAATTTTGATCTAATTCAATCACAACTTTATGTGCACAAGCTAAAAGGTGATACCACTAGCATGGGATACAATATAGCTCAAATTGAAATCAATTCAATACAAGAAAGAAAAAATCACAAGAGACATCCACTGAAGCAAAGAAAACTAAGAATAATGTAGAGGCTAAAACTGAAACACCTATAGATGAACCCAAGAAAGTTAACATAACTTGTTATTCTTGTAACAAGCATGGACACTTGGAAAGAGACTATAAAGAGGTAATACCTTTCAATGGTTATTGTTACTCCTATAATAAGTTTGGTCACAGGGTTATACATTGCAGAACAAATCAAATAAATTAGTCACAACAGAACCAAAGAAATTTGACTCAATATAATTAGAGAAATCAACCTCAAAGAAACTTGCAGCACATTACATGTCAGATATGTAATTACAATAGACACACAGCCAAGTAGTGCAACATGATGAATAACAACATCATATCTCCTATCATTTGTCACTCATGTGGAAAAGATGGACACATCTCAAGGTTTTGCAGGTCAAGAGCACAAAGACAAGAGAATCCTAAAAGGTCACTATTTGAAGAATCGGGAGAAGTCAAGTTCTTACAAGAAAAAAATGATTTAGATAAAATTTGGGTTGAAGTAAAGAAGCGTAATGAAGAGAACAAGGTAGTAGATGCATCCACAATGGAAGTACCTTCTAATACTATTTAATTGACCTTCTTGGTCTTAGGGGGAGCTATTCTAGCTCTAAACCCCTGTGCAACTGGTATACTCACCTCTGAGTATGTGCCTTTGAATTCATGTCAGTGATAACAAGATAAAGTAGTATGCATTCACGCATTGTCTATACTGCATTCTAAATAAAGTTTGAAATTCTCAGTGAAAGCACGTATGACATCTAGCATTAAATGCAAAAAAAATTATATAAATTAGTGGATTGATCGTTTATCCTCATTGTTTACATCTGAGATCATAAAATTTGTAGAGCACAAGAGAAATAAGCATCAAAGCATTCAAAGGTATCGATTTGATCAGTTTGTGAATAGATTGCAAGTTGAAATGGAACCCTAGTAGTCATGTCATTTTGAACTACGGTGGAACCCTATTTAGTTGATCAACAAGTGAGTATGGAAACCCCTGTAGTCTTTGACTTTACTGAAAGGAAGAGATTTGTCTTTAAAAATCATCCATTAAAGTCTATTCTAGATGATGTAGAAGGGGCACTTACTAAGACTCCACTAGGAGTCTTACACATGGAAGATATTCATGCTTACATCTACTGTAAGATGGAAACCGTTGAGGACAACAACATAGCAACTCTTATGGCTTCAATGATGAAACTAGACTATTCATTTAGGGATGAATACGTGCATCTCATGAATAACCTTATCTTTGAGTATTCTAATGTGCATGAATTTTACGAGCCAGAATGGGTGAAAATCATATTGAGTATAATACACGATGATCTCTATTGGATTGGTGAAGTTCCCATCCATATTACTGTAGACCTAATTCATGACATGAATGGACTTCCTAAGATAGGACCAGTTCTTCCAACTGGTAAAGATGTGAAAAAGTAGGTTGAACAAGCATGTTTATCCAGAAGTGATAGGGACAATATGACAGTTGATCCCATTAAGGAAGATGACATAAAAATGGTCACCATGATACTAGGTTACAAATTTTAGCACACAAGCAAACTAAATAGTGTATCTACAGCTACTGTTCTAGTAGCAGTAAAGATGGTGAAAGATAATACTCAGTATAATCTATGTGAGATATTGAGTGCTTAATTGATTGAAAAAATTCAAGCTATTAAGCATGAGAAGAGCAAAATATTCAGGTTTGGCTCATTGATCATCTATCTCTACTTCCACATAGTAGGTAAAGTTGCCAATCTTTACCTATACAGGAGTAAACCTACTATGTCTCAGATATCACTCAAATCTACATCAGAGAGCAGTGTGAAGGATTCTGTGGACATGGTGATCAAAACATTCAGGATCAAAATGTAGAAAAGGTTTAGAATACCAGAAAAGATAGTTGATAAGTACAAAGACACTATATGCTTCATGGTAGAAATTGACTGTACTTGCATGGAGGTTGTTGAGCCTAGAACCAAATGGATTCATCCACTTGGCTATGAAGTTGAATAATATGTGTTGGAAGGATATGCACAAGTTCTTTTGTCTATGCCCAAAGATCCAAATGAACCAAGATGGGGAACATATAGAGAAAAGACAAATCAAGTTGATTATGTCTTATACAGTACTGACAACAAGAGGAAGGCATCAAGGATTACTTCAAATATCCTAAAAGTTCATGGAGTTACACAAGAAGACCTAGAAAAAGCTAGGGAAGATAAAATTGCAAAAGAACTTGAGAAAACTCCTACAGAAGTAAAAATGGAAAAGTATAATGATATGCCTAAGAAGAAGAAAAAGAAATCTGATGAAGGAACATCTGCGCCATCAACTACCATTAATCTAGAATCCTCTCCACCTTTTGTACCCAGTAAGTTAACCAAAAGGAAGAAGCAAGTTCCTAAAAGTCATCCATCCTCAAGGACCATAAGGAGCAAGGTAAAGAACACTCAAGCCCCTCTCGAGGTAGGATTTAGACCTAGTCTAACAATCCTAAAGAATAGAATTGTTAATGAAGGAAGACTAGAATCTATCAAGAATGTCTATGAAAAGTACCAAGAGATAGACAAATAACAAATTCATTCTATGATCATCTCTCACATGATTAAGTTCAAAAAAACATTATTGGAACTTAAAACATTCATACCAGACAAAGTATGGAACATACTGAACCTATTAAAGAGGCAAGCAATTGAATAAGATATGAGGATAAGAGAAGAAACATTAGACAGTCTTCTTCCTATTTTCTTGCATGATGAGAAATCTATACTGTTGGATTTAGTAAAACCTCATCTCAGAACCAAAACTAGAACACTTCATATCATGAATAAAGAGTATGATCTAGTTGGAGAAGATACTCAAAAAGAATTTGAGTGGGTATTTCTGGATAGACATATGTATCCATCAATGACGCCTACAACAAAGGTAACTCTAGTTCCTCCCAAACAGGTTACAGAACCAGTGATTCAAAATGCACCTAAGACAGGTCCATAGGTTTTAGTGCCCTCAGTTTCAATAGCTTCTGATACAGTCAAAGATTCAAGAGAAACTATTGTGATTCATGATATCAAGATATCCATGACCGCTTCTGACAATGATATGGACAAAGTTGAAAAAGAATTTGTAAGCACTAAAGAGACAAAGTAGGTATGCACTGATGACACATCTTTATAGCAAGATGAAGTTCCCTCTAGAGATTCAATAGATTTGAATAAAGAGGAAGACAATAAAACACCAATTATAAAGATATCAGTAAAAAGTGAATGTATGGATACTAGTCAGAATACTATATTCACCCCATCCATTCAACCATCAACTTTATTGTTGTCAAGTTTAACTCCTGACTCAAAAATTCTAGATGCATGGGGAGAAGAAGACTTGATCAAGATTAGTGTCCTAGCCATGGAAAAAGCTAAAGAGAAACAAGTTATGAGAAACCCTCTCTTTTTGGAGTCAGTGAACATTCTGAATGACCTAGTGCCTGCAGACAAGAAAGTCGCTAAAATTCAGTCAATTGATGATGTAGATAGCATCCTAACAAGCTTCAAGGCACACTTTACAAGTTTAGTAGACTCAACAACTAAAATTGCAGAGGAAGAGTATAAAAAGGAAAGATTGAATGAATTGATAAATAATTTTTCTTTTGATTTAAATTCATTAAAGATTGGACAGACAATATTGAAAGAGTTGGCATCAAAAGGCAGAAATATAATAGCAAACTACATGAACAGAGTGAAATTCACCTCAAAGCATATCAAAAAGATTGAGGAAGCTGACATCTTGGTTGAAAGTGTTATAAAATCAATTAAAACATCCTCGCAAGATGTTTTTATGCAACAATATCTATCAAGGTCAGTTGGACAAGATTGAAAAGGCAAAGTTTGAGATCAACAAGATAAGAATTAGGTAGACTCAAATGAGAAATGCACTAGCGCCCTCTCTAGCAGTCTTGAATGAGAACATAAAATAGATAGATACAATAATTGATACATATGATTAGGGTCCCTGCATGGATTTGATGAAAATGGAAAATCTTACATATGCTTTATGTGCCCATCTTCAAATAGTTGATGCACTAAAGGCATTCTGGCAGCAAGAGATCAAGAATATGCAAATAGCTTATCCAGATGTATACTCAGAGTAAGTACTCAAGGACTTACAATTTTGGACACCTTTGTCATTAATGTCAAAGGGGGAGTAATGTATATAAGGAATATGTGTATATATGGGGAGTAGTGTATGTATATGTTAAAAGGTATAATGATATACAGTTTTTTGTGTTAGTCAATGTTGAGTAACTTAGCCACATTCCTTTGTTTCCATTAATGACAAAGGGGGAGATTGTTGGCAAGCTGAATCTTAGGGATAATATGACTTATTTTTTGTTGTCATTATGGCAACAAAGTCATATGAAGTTTTCACAGAAAACTATGAAGTGAAAATTGACTAAGTATAGAAGACGGAACAGAACAGTGATTTGCAGTCGATCAAAGCACCAACGCACATGTGTATGATCACATTAGGATATATGCATTTGGATTTAAGTTCTATGATATGTTTTTGATCTTTCCCTAGTCATGCATGCTTAGATATGTTAGTACAAATAAGTTATAGCAACAACAGTGATACTAGCTCAGTTCAGAAAATAGAGTATGAAGCCGACTTCAATTTTTGGATGAGAGTATAATATTTTATTGTGTAAAGACCAAGTGCCTATTATAGTATGTTTTTAATCACTTCTTAATTACTATTGTAAATAGGCTTAATCCAATGTGTTTGGTAGCATTGTGTATTATGTTTTTGGGCTGACTATAGTCTTATTTTGGGTCGCGTCTATTCAGGCATGAACATATATATATATGTAATGAAAAGGTATATTATAAGGGTGAAAGAGATATGCAAAGTAGAGATATAAAAGAATAGTATAATATGTTAGAATGAGATAAATCTCTTGAAGAGTATAAGAGAATCAACGCATAACCAGAACTGATCAGACAAGTGTGTCACATACAACACTTCAGTTTTGGATATAGTGCATATCTATTATCAAGGAGGTTTTAGACTTCATCCTATTGAGTAGTAAGCTTCTTGGATAGTGAGTCCTCACCCCTAATAGGGTTATTGTAAAAGAATCCTAACAGGGTCAGACCCTTAACCAGGTCATTGTACTCACATTGTAAAGACTGCTCCTAATAGGGCAAAGGAACTTTAACAGGTTCATTATACTAGTGCAATATTTGTGGGTACTAATTCCCACCGGGGTTTTCCTCTGATCAAGGTTTCCCCGTAATCATATCATGTGTTATGTGTTCTTGTATTAAGCTTCAATTCATTTATATCTGGTTTATGTTTAAAGTTGTTGAAATATAATAAATAGACAAACACTGATTCACCCCCCCCTCTCAGTGTTTCTAACATTTATAATTTTGTTCCCTAGACTTGTATATAAGGAAGCCTTTACCCTCTCATTTTATAAGATAGATGAAGGAAAAGAATCATATCATCATCTACGCATAATCTATTGAAGCGATCGTCTACTTTCAAGAATCCATTTTTCTACATTCTTTCACACTTCCAAGTGTTCAATCAAGGTTTTCAATTCTTCTTCTCAATCATTCAAGCTCTCCATTAAAGATCAAAGATTCAAGCATTCAAGCCTTTGAAGGGATTTGGTTCAAGCATTCAAGATTCATCATTCAAACCTAGATCTATCCATCATGGTGGTGTGATCTTCCTTCAAGATCCTTTGTGCATCATCAAGATTCATTCATTCTTCCTTCAAGGTGGATTCCAAGAATATATTCATGTAGGTTTTGACTTACATTTATGGTTTTTAATTTTGAGTCTAAGCTTTCATATTAATATACTTGTTTACATTTGAAATACAATTGCATATCTATTGAATACCATAGCTTTGTTGTTAGATCTACTACTACTTGCTAGCATTCTCCATTTCAATTTTGATTTCAAGGTTAATTCCTAAAATTGGGGTTTGACTAAGGAAAACCCCTCTCCCAAAAAACAAAACCTTTTTCTTGTGGGTACAGGTACGTAATAGAAAATTACAGAGCAGATTTAGATACCCTTTTCAGAAAACTTTCAGGAACCGTGAATAGAATTTCTGTTGGAGAAATGCAGGTCAAGGTCAACATAATGGGGTACAATTGCATCCCTGTATTTGGTTCAAGGTTGGCCTAACTAAGAAAATAAAAATATTTCTAGGTTTTCTCCATCTCTATGTTTCTGTTCTAGATCCAGTTGCAAAATTTACAGAAACCCTGTACAGACATCCAAAAATAGCAATTTCAATATCTGCTACATTTCAAGATAAGTGTTTCATTTCATCCTAATCTTTCAGATCTCTTTTTTTACTTAATACTTAAGAAATTAGACCCCCTTCCCCTCTTTATCCATACCTAGTTGTATCCTTTTTGAATTGATCATCTCCTTTCGGTTAATCAATTGGGATCTCATTTCCTTCGATTAGGAGGTAATATATATCTACAACTTTTTCCAAACAAACCCCCACACCACACAAACACAAACAAAAACTAAAACACACACACATAGATACACAAACACACACACACACACACACACACACACACACACACACACACACATAACTCTAGACACCTAAAAATGGTTCGAGCCTGTTGGTCTACATGTTTTAATATTTCTAGCATTACAATAAAATGTTGTTTTGTGACCTAATTATTCCTCTATGTTGCACATATGATCTTTATTGTATGACAACATTGTGTCTTTTTTCGATGATTGAATATTGCAAAATTGTTCAATTACTTACTAACAATTCTTCTCTCTTTATCAAATTGATCATTTTCCAAATCATTTCCAATCAATCCTAAACCGATCCTATTCGATCCTAAACCATTCCAAACCATCCTAAACCGATCCTATTCAATCCTAAACCATTCCAAACCTTCCTAAACCAATTCAAATCTATCCTATTATATTCCTAATCACTTGCACAATTGTTTGGACTCATTTTGACCATTTTGGGGCATTTTCCAAGATCATTGATGCCTAATTAACCTGATTTCAAACCAATCAATCAAAACCCTAATTCAATTCAATCAATCTTATCATTATTTCAGGAGCATTGTCCAAGATCATTGATGCTTAGTATCCCTTTAATCAACTATTTGATAACATTGTCAAAGATCATCAGTGTTATCCCTATCAATCTTTCAATATCAATTCAATAGTGTTGTTCATTATTGTCAATACTATTTTTAATTATCATTTTGGGAACATTGTCAAAGATCATCGATGTTTCCCCATTTCAATATTACAATGCCATAAAATTCCATTGGTTCTTTTTAATCATTTTCAAACATCATTACGTGGGCACATTTTCAAATCTCATCGATGCCGTGTGATTTCCTAAACTATTTTGGAACCCTCAAAATTGATCCTAAACCTTATCAATATTATCAAAATCCTTTCAATTCAACATCAACACCTTCAATTCAACCTATAATCCACTAATTTCCCCCTTTGGATGAATAACTCGTAGTTTATCCCTAGGTACTAATTGAAGAAATAAATAAACTTTATTTATTCCCCTTTTCCCTAAGTCTTCAATAATTAATTACCTAATTCCAATTTATGGTATTTTGTAATTTCATAAATACTAATTTGGATTTGTGAGGAATATTGATTTAATAATTAAATTAATATCCTCCTAATCTCACCTAATTTCCATATCCCTTAATTAAGGATTCACATCCCTATTAAGGTGCTTCTTCAATATCTTCAATATCCTCCAATATCTTCTTATTTCATCTCCCCCATTTCATGATTCCAAATATCCTACCAACCAAAATCTACATTTATGCATAGATTTTGTGCAATCTCACCTAAATATCTCTCATTTTATATAAAATGGGATGCATTTCATTATTTCAAGGTTGAACCACTATCTCCTAGTAATTCTCATTATCAATTCAATCTTTCAAGTTCTTTTTGCAATTATTTTTGTCAAAGAGCAACATAATCAACCTCTATGGAGAAAAAAGGAGAGCATTTGAGCATCACTTGAAGGGAGTTCTTGTGTCTTTGTTGCATATTGTTTGAATTCCTCTTTCAATGGATCTAATGTTAGATTAGTTAGGGTAGCTATTGTTTAGGGTTTGTGGTTACCTAAATATGCTTTCTTGTCCCTTTTCTAGTCTTACATTTGGTGAACCCGACGTGAAAGCTTATTGACAAAAAAATTGTAAAATTTTCTAAAAAAATATCAAAAAAAGAGAAAAAGAGAAAAAAGAAAAAAAAATCAAAAAGAGAAAAAATTGTTGTCTTGATGAAAACCTGGAAAACAAGCATCTTGGCACAAAAAAATAGAAATTAAGAGAAAAATCCCATCCATAAGTGAAAACCTGGAAAAAAGGTGCTTTGGGCAAGTACCATGGTGAAAACTTGGCAAACAGGCACCACGTAGTAAGTTGTTTCTCCATCATCTATCATGGTTCCACCTGGTATCCTGATGTCATTTCCTAAACACATCTTTCAATTTGCATCAACCCTAGTGCCCCTTTATGGCCTGTAACTGGTTGATCTTCTTTGTCTTAGCGTTGGTATACCCAATCTATTTGTCATTTTGGCCTCTGTACATAGCCTCTTTGTTGTCTGGGGGTAGATTTCTGGCACTGAGTGTCTTTGAATTTGAATTCGAACTGGGGGAAAGACCTTGAACTTGGTTTACCCATGAGATTCCTCGATAGATTGGAGATAACAAATTGTAAATATCTTAATGAATTGAAAAAATCCTAAAAATCCAAATAAGCCAAAAATAAAAAAAAAATCAAATAATGTCCTAAAAAAAAATTGCTAAAAATTCAAATATATCAAAAAACCCTAAAAATAAAAAATGACCCTGGAAAAAGACCAAAAAAAATTAAAATATCTCAAAAATCCTAAAAATTGCAAAAATCTCTTCAAAAATCTGCAATAAATTTGTACATACTTGTCTTCCTTTTGTGAATCGAACATCATGTTTGCCAACATCAGTGGCAGAATCATCAATCTGTGCTTAACAAAATCATATGTGATTTGAATCATTGTGACTCAACATTCAATCTGGTTGGACTATTCAATCTTTCGACCTTTGCTATCTATTAATCTGTCCAAGCTATCAATCAATTTGCAATCTAAGCTATCAATCAACGAACATTTAATGCAATTAACAAAAGAAAAGAATGGTTGTTGGCTCACATTGTTTCAGCGAGTATTTTTTATTTTCTTTTTTGATCATGTTCCTATTCTACTTGATGATATTATCTGATCTTATGAGAGTAGCCAGGATGGTTCATGACCAGTTATTTTCACTTTACTTTTTCTTCTTGTTTGATGATCTCATGAAATTCCTGGGCATGTCTGCTACATGATTTCGGGATGGAGAAGATCATCCTCTGTCTACATTGTGTTTGTTCATGTAAAAAGGATGACTTTATCACTCTGGCTTTTTTTCCATGATGCACTGCATCCACTTTTGCAATATCAAAATAAGTTGTTATAACACAATTGCACTTTTTGAAAGCCAACATCTTTCTACTAACATTTCTTCATCTAATTTATGCTTTCCGATAACACTTCTTTAGTCAATCCTCACATTCTCCTTGGTCTAGTACTCTGGTATATCAAAAACAAGTGCATCCTGCATCCATGCATTCATAACAAGGGAAAATAACAAAAACATGTGCAATTTCATTCATTCATACATGCAAAACATTTCAAACATACATTTACATTTTGCAATCATACATTTCAAATTGCAAAAATACAAAAACAATTACTGGATCCATAACAAATTTTATTGCGTAATAAAGGCAATACATTGCAATATATAAGCATCATCATATAATAGGAAAGTAAAGCATATACATAAGCCTCCATCTTGTGCATCATAAAATAGCAGCATATCATATATATATATATATATATATATATATATATATATATATATATATATATATATATATCTGTGTGTGTGTGTGTGTCTCCAAAAGTATTAGAGTACAAAAATCAAGGTCTCTATATACACTGAGGCCTGCAGGCTCATAATCTACCACATATCTATCAAAATTGTCCCTCTGCTAGAGAGACCTCCTATTAACCCCTCCTCTCTCAGTCCTCCTGATCCCTATCATGTCTAGAAGATGAGGCTCCCCCTGTCTAAGGCCCTATTTGTCCTGATCTAGGTGGCCACCTCGGTCCCAACACTCCCCCCTTCTTTGTGTCCTACGGGAGTGTGATCTACTGGATGATGCTTTGTAACTTGGTACCCACTGCTCTCACGACACCTCTCTCCTATACATATCCTTCCAATACTGTGACTCTCCTTGGGCATCCCCCATCATCTCAACAACCCTGTGCATGCTGAAACAAGGATGGTACTAATAAACTGTCATGACTCCTCCTCAGCTCTCTGTACCCTGGCCATAACTATATCTTGAGAGGCAAGCAATGTGTCCCTCTCTACTATCAACCTGTCCATCTATGCTATGAGCGATGATCGTTTGGCAATCCATGATGCACAATCTGCAGTCCATGATGCATAATCTACAGTCCACGATGCATACTCTGTATCCCATGCAGCTCTATCTGTATCCCTCTCTAATGCCAACCAGTCTATCTTGCTCATAAGCTCTGCGATGCGCTGTCTTTGATCCTCAAACCTTTCATCAGGACCTTGTAGGTCATCCTCATGTGGTGGCTCATCCCTGTCCTCATCCATATGCATCGACATGTCACCGAGATCCCTATCTGCATCATGATCCTCCTCCTCATCATCCTCATTATCCTTTTTTGACTCCTCCTCGTCCCCCTCATCCTCATCCTCCTCCTCGGTGCTCTGATCTCTAGGCACCCATAATCTTGGTATTGCCACATATGGATCTATCAAACAAACAGGCTTGGATTCAACAAACCATCTATCATACTACTCTGTAGTACTTGCATGTGCAACATCCACACCTTCTCCCCACTACTTGGGCTGTAACTGATCAAACTCTGCATATGCCACTTGAGGCCTCAGTGCTGCACCCCATGTCCTGGTCTTGGCCCTTGACAAAGAAAACAAAGTTGTACCTGTCGGTACTCCCTATCTCTCTCCAAATTGTCGTTAGACTCACTCTGGTAGCTACATCTCAATAACCCTATGACCCATAATGAACCTCTCAATGAGGTATCTCTCCTGTCTATAGTATGGAAGGTGATTCACGTCATCACCCCATCGGGGGTAATTTCTGTATGGGCAACATGTAAAATCTCTTAGAAGATCTATCTCATGAGAAAAATGTAATGTGTATCCCAGTGGGCCCTGTGCAAGTGCCCCTTGATAGCAGTAAACATATGGAAAATCTTGAAAAAAAACTTTCTAAGAAATGGGCCAAAACATAGCTATGTGTTCATAGGCCCACACCTACAGCAATGTGATCCCACTGCTGATCAACAATCCTCCTCGGTAGGCCAATAGGTGAAGTTGGTAGTAGGTCATCACTAGCATGCATGGCCCCCATGCGAACACTGTACCCTCCATGACCATCTTCTCAAGAACCCTCCCCTAACCAATAGGGAATATGTGACCTCATCTGTCTGGTACCAATAGACATGCAATAACCCCGTAGATCACTGTAATCAAACTATCATGCTTCCTAGCAACTATCTCCCATCAAATCTCATAATTACAGATGTCCAGATTATCATTGTCACTCTCAAACAGCTGATGTAATGCTAATCTCCTTGTCATGGGATTAGACTCAGCCAACTCTCCATGTATCAAAATCCTGAGGATGTGCCATACATCCTCCAATGTCACAGTCGCCTCCCTTGTTGGCAGGTGGAAAGAACTAGTCTCTGAGTGCCACTGCTCGGCCAACGCTATGATCAATCCCTCATTTTCCCTAATCTCAGGCATGTATCTAATGTAATACAATCCTACCGAGGCTAGGATCTGCCTCTCATGACCTCTCAACTGATGTCATATATCCAGTCACGTGGGTCTACTCTCCCATGTCTACGAAACTATTAGCTCCTCCTGCGATCACCATGCAACTTTGGTCAACTTTTTGTACTTTCTATTTCTTTTTGACCAATCTAGGATGTGTTTTGACCTAGTTTAACCTAATTTTGACCTTATCCTAGGGTTTTGACCATTTTAGGAAAGTTTAGGGTGGTTTAGGAACCCTTGGACCTCTTTTTCAGGCCTTTCTAACCACTTGTGTAGGTTATCTTACCACCTGCACACAATGGCCTTCCACCTATGCTAGCTATGTAGGTGGGCATGTGACCTGCATAGGTGACACATGTGGACCCCTGCAGGGCCCTGTTTGACCCCTAAAAATGCCTAAAAATGCATGCAAAGCTGAAAACAACTAAGAGGCTCCAATGTACTCACCTCAGGTCCCATGTCGGCTGACTGTCAGTAGCTACGAACTCGTTCCCCATGTTGATTCTCCATTAGCACTTGATCCATCTTCCTTGCTCTAGAGCTCAATTCTTCCAAATGAGATAGTGAAAATGAGCTCCAAAACCCCTACCAAGCCCTTTTATAGCCTCTTGGTTTCCTAGATGGACATGCAACCCTTGCGTTTTGTATTGGTCATGATTATTTTGGCACTCTGAACCCCATATCTTTTGTGTTTGACCTCTGATCTTTGATCCGATCATTGTTGTGGATCTGTCTCAGCATTGTCGACAAATCGACCTATCATTTACATTTTTTGGACTATTTCTTGAAGGGGCACCTATGTATCCCGCTATCACTGGGGCATGTTTTAATGCTATTTTCTTCAAGATTCTTTGACACAATGCTCATTGTAACACCCCAAAATTGGCATCTTGCAACCCTAACCAATTTTGTTGCATTTTTTACTCTTGTAGATCATCAAAGTCCTATTGTACTAGGCAATTCTGAGTTTTTACTGACTCTACTCGACCTAAGTGTCAAATGTAGAAAATCCTAAATCTACATTAATCATACATTATATTTAATTCCTAAATACCTATTTAGCTAAACAAACCTTATGATTGAATTAATTTAATTAATAAAGTCCTAACACTTTAATTAAATTAAATTCACCCTCTTTAGCTAAGACACATGAAAAAGGAATTAAATGATATTTGATTATTAAATAAATATCCTTATTTTCAATAATTGAATTTAAATATTCAGATAATTGAGAAAAAGCAATTATGAGGTCATATTTATTTAATTAATTGGATAATCTCTCAAAAATCTTTCTTCTGTTCAGGAAAAGAATCTTTGAATTTATTGTGCTTTAAAGAGAGAAAACAATTAAATTCAAATAAAATAGAATTAAATCAAAGAAAGAAAATAGTTAAAGCAGAAAGAAAACAATTTATTGTATTCTTTTGAATAAAGCTTTCTATTTTAAACTGGCTTTTCTATCTATTTTATTTCAAAGGGGAAACTTTCTATTCTGATCATCTCTGAGTCTATAAAAGAACTCTCATTGCTCATTCAAAACCCCACTCATTTTTATGCATTGTTAGAATACTGAATTACTGTCACATTTCTTGATAATCTCATATAGAATAATCTCATTTTTGCAATAGGCTAGTTTCAATTTCTAGAATAATTGCATTGAAATCATGTCTTAGATTATTTTACATCTTTTCAATTCTTAGAATAACTGTGCATTGCATTGAATTCATGGAGAAAAATCCTTCGTTCCTAGATTGGTCTATGGTTGTGAGACTCTCATTCTGAGAGCAAATTCAAAAACCTCATCTGGATAGAAGGCAACAGGTTGAATCATGCAGGCAGACATGATGAATAATCTCATATTTAGTCTTGTGTGTATCTGATGAAGAAGGACTATGTTGAAGTGTGTGGTTGATTAACAAGGACAAATTTACTACATACATTTCTGGCACCCACTGTGGGGCAGAACATCTATTTCTGTCATCACATTTGAATTAGTTTTAAAAATCTTGGGATCATGTTTGTACTCTTATTTTGTAGGTAAAACAATGCATTTCATCATTGTTTTAGCATGGAGCAAGTTCAAAAATTTCTTCTATCTTCTATCTATTATTCTCTTAGTGTTTTTGAAGCTCTCATTTTGAGCCAAATTTGATTGCACCATTGCGTCCGGAGCATCATTTCGGTTGAAAATGAGTATAAACATGCATATACTTGTCAACAGTTGAATCTGTGGCAAAAATATTTTTCCCAAAGAGGTCGTACAACCCGTTGCATAGAAATCAAGGTAGATTTCAGATTTTTCTACATGCAACCCGAGATAGATTTTCAAAAAAAATCTTTAAAAAATAAGATTTTTTTCACTATGTTAAATTTGACGGCCATCAAACCATCATTCCCCATGACCTTCTGTGACAGCCACGAAACCATCAAATTTAAACTTGTAGGTTGATGATGTCAGCATGGTTTGAAAAAATTTTAGCCTTCACCATTGAGCTTTTGGAATTTGCAGTCTAACTTTAAACGATCATATCTTGCTCATTTTAGGTCCAAATTGAGTGCAATTTTTTTTTTATTTTGGGTAGAATTGTCTAAAGATTTTTGGGTTTTTCTTAGTTTCTGGATTTTAGTCACAGATTTATTAGAAATTGCAGAATTTCATCACTATACCTGCCTAATCCTGCATTTTGCAACTTCCAGAGCCTCGTACGGGCTCATACGGTAACATTTTTTAGTGCAATTTTTTTTGAAAGTGCGTTATTTTTTATCTACTTTCTAAATATGCAATCAAATTTATGATTTTATATTTTTTTAATGCTGACGAGTTTTGGCCTTTGTTGTTCTTTGATTGTCTTATTTATTACAGCCTAACAGTGGTTCGCAAGACACTGAGATAAAGAAAAATCCATCATAAAAATTCTAACACATTTATTGCAGGACATTGAAATGAAGAAAGGCATTACAAAATACTAATGAGTTTATTGCAGGACGTTTGCCGAAGACCTTGCGTGTTTTCACAAATTCTTATATCTATTTTTAGTAGTTAAAACACACTTTGGTTGGTGCTTAAAATGAATCACTGTCTTGCGTGATTGAAGTGTTTTTTAGATTGTAATCCTAAGAACTACATGAACGTATCCTCTCCCCTCACCTTTATGGATCTTGGGTGTAAGAGAAATTCATGTGATTCTTCTAGAGTGGCTACCTCTCGAGAGCTTTAGCAGAGCCAGTGAGAGTGGATGCCCAACCGGTAACAGGCTAAATCCAAGCCCTTCCAAATTGGTATACAAAAAATGCTATTATGATTAGTGTCACAATAGACAGGTGTGAATTCGTTGTGGCAACCAAAATCTCCTCCAGTACCCTAGTGGTGTGTTAAAGTCCCGACATCGTTAAGGTGAAAGCCTTGCTTTGAAAAAATTGGGAGAGCCCCCTTTATTGGAAAAATGACTTGATCACAACCACCTAAATGGATGTCCTTACTACAAATTATTTTTCTAGTTTCCAAAAACCCTCTATCTGTTGGCGCGGAAGGTCAAAGACCAACTAAGATGACCTATATTTTATGGCTTTTAGTAGAGATAATAGCCCTTTGGGAAGCAATTCCTTTTGGGTTCAAAGCTTGGTATGCCTGAGAAGTGAGTGCATATGTAAGGAGGAGCCCATGCTTCCAAGCTTCTAGGTTATCCGCTAAGAGTAAGCGTAGCTGAACTTCGGTTCAAGTGGGGATTCAACAGATATTGCCCTAGCTATCCTAGGATTGTGATGTGTGTGTTCTGGTACTACAAACATTCTTCTTGATGTGTTTTGCGTGGGTGAATCATTCAAATAATCAAATGATCTGGAAAACTATAAAATTTGGATATTTGCCTATCTTGTCTTGTCTGAAACTCTGTCAAAACTCTGCAAAAATTTTGTCAAAACTCTATCAAAACTCTATCAAAACTCTGTCAAAAATATGTCGAATTAGTTTCAAAAACTTGTCAAAACTTGGTCTTTCATTAGTCTATACTACTACATCCAGTCTATTCTAAAATATGCACTTCTAGGTGTTAGCTATCAACTCATGTGAAAGTTTTTGCATCTACTACCAAACTCTAGAAATCTATCAACTTGCTATCCAAATTTTGTATTTTGTTGTGAAGGTTATGTCCGAATTTTCACAAATCCATGCTTTCATCAATATCACTACTAGTCTGTCTTTTATTGCAATCTATTGATAGCCTGACTCGTCACTATTTCAAAATCTAACTTTTTTGTGCTAGTCCAAGTGACCCACTATCTATTTCAATCTTATCATCTATGTTTGCGCTGTCCTTATCCTGAGTTGTGAAAGTAGGTTCATCAACCTTGACTCAAGATCAAAGTCATTGCTACCTCTATCTTAGTTGGACATTATCTCCTTTGGTCTTGGACTTAATCAACACTTTAGATATCACTTCAGTACCTATCAGCCAATCAATTGATTCATCATACCTTCTCTTCAATCTTCTAAGAAAGCACACATTCAAACAATCTTACAATGTCTACAAGAAAATAGGCTAAACCTTACGGTCCTAACAATGCAAACAAAGAGATTCTTATGGCATCTTTATGGAAACAACTTCAAACTATGCAATCTCAACTCCAAGAATTAGAGGGGGAAAAGGATACTTCATCTAACGAATCCTTGTTAAGATCAACTTGTCCTTTTCTATTTGATCATGATTCTCACATCTCTCCACTTTCTCCCAACATGGATAAATCTTGGTATGAAAATCCTAACTTTGATGAAGACAATGTAGAGGAAACTATGACAGAATTAGATGAAATCATTTTCTATCCGCAAAATAAGGATATTGCAAGTCAAGAAATGTCTAATTATCCTTTAGAGATAGTATTTACTCCTTTACCTCAAGCCACATCATGTGGATTTAGATTCTTGAGTAACTATTGTGCATACCATCGACATAACAAGCATAAGACTTCATATTGCATGGAGTTGAAGCATAAAATCCAAGATCTTCTTGATGATGGCATAATTAAACCGAACAATCCTAATGATTTATCTAAAGAAGAACAATATACTAATCTCAAGCATGATCAATATCAGGAATCCATGTCTAGCAATGGTTCACATATCACATCTACTTCTTCCACCGTTCCTCCATCTCCTAAAGCTTCATAACCAGATACACCATATGTATCAAGAAATGAGCCTAATTTTGACTATTTCTACCCTCAAGGACTACCTCTAAAAGAGATCCAAGCTAATCCACATATGACTGCAAGTCTTTCTTAGGCTTCAAAGATCATCGACCCAAAGCTTTCATGTGCTTCAACGCTTATCATGCCTATTCTAAATAATTTCTCATCAGCATGTCAAGAATCCCATATGCAGATCAAAACACCTACCTCATCCTTAGAAGTGGCTCCATGTCAAGAGGGCAATCCAAAGTGTGAAGAAACTAATATCAGTAATGATCAAGATCAAGACACCATCCATCTTTATCCAACAGTTGACCAAAGTCACATATCTCAAGAGTCCCATGATGATTTCATTATCCCCTTCCATTTCTTCCCAGAAGAAACTCTTACATCTCCTATATCTTATCCATCTCCCAAGCAAGATCAATATATCCTTTTCCATCATCTCTAATGAACCTATTGAAAATCAAGAGAAAGGTACCCTTTGTACACCATCTAAAGATCCTTGTCAAGATTAGATAATCCCATCATCCCCTTGTAATATTCTTCCTTACACAGAAACCATCATTCCTCTAAATCCCTTGCATAACAATAAATCCTCTCAAGCTTCAGTTGCTCCTATCAAAGTTTCTCATGCTCCTATTGATATACAGATGAATTCAAAAGAGAAGAGCCTTGGTCATGTAGCTTACTCTAAATATGTTGATATCTCTTCCACACTTTATATCCCTCCATTCAAATGCAAGAATTAGCCTTCTCCATCCTCCAAATCCATCCTTGGTCCTTATATCTCAAAGCTAAGACCATCAAACCTTCCATCTATATTGGGTCCTTATGTCCCCCCATCTACCATGCCTATCAATACTATCTTGTCATCCATTTCCACTATCCCCTATCCAGATCAACAAAGACATACATTCTTGAAATATCCCTATCAACCAATCCATATGAACCATTCATATCAGCCCCATTCATCCA
The DNA here is from genome assembly GCA_018584345.1 of Thuja plicata. Taxonomy (NCBI): domain Eukaryota; kingdom Viridiplantae; phylum Streptophyta; class Pinopsida; order Cupressales; family Cupressaceae; genus Thuja; species Thuja plicata. The sequence goes on along the minus strand of MU225023.1, from coordinate 5,923 downwards.
CAATTCCTAAGTCTTTTGGAAGTAATTTGGATGTGCAACGAAGAAATCAGAAATACAAGAATCCACCTACATATGAAGATCACTATGTCCCATCTAATCGACATGTGACTACAAAGAAAAAAGAAATATTCAAGAGACCACAAAGGTCCACTGAGAAAAGAACAATATCAAAGAAAATATGGGTTCCTAAATCCATTATGAAAGAATTGCATTCTAAATCATCTGATACAAATGGAAAATCAAAAGCTATGTGGATTCCCAAGTCTCTTCTAAAGGACTTGGATACAAAA
>MU225022.1:5076442-5091617 GCA_018584345.1 Thuja plicata | reverse complement strand
AAATGAAATATGAGAGATTAAGCTAAGACATGATTTCAATGCAATTTAGTCTAGAAATTGAAACTATCTTATTTGCAAAATGAAATTACTCTATATGAGATTAGCAAGAAAATGAGACAATAATTCAATATTCTAACAATGCAAAAGTGAGTAAAGTTTTTCAGGGGGTTTGAATGAAGAATGAGAGTTCTTTTATAGACTCTGAGAGGATCAGAATAGAAACTTTCATGTTTTGGAATAAAACAAATAGAAAAGCTAGTTAAAAACAGAAAGCTTTATTAAAAAGAATTCAATAAATTGTTTTCTTCCTTCTTTAACTGTTTTCTTTCTTTGATTTAATATTTTTTTATTTGAATTTAATTATTTTATTTCTCTTTAAAGGACAATTAATTCAAAGTTTCCATTTCTGAATAGAAATAAGATTTTTGATAGAATATTCAATCAATTAAATAAATATGACCTCATAATTGTTTTTTCTCAATTATTTGAATAATTAAATCCAATTATTGAAATGAGGATATTTATTTAATAATTAAATATTATTTATTTCCTTTTCATGTGTCTCAGCTAAAGAGGGTGAATTTAATTTAATTAAAGTGCTAGGACTTTATTAATTAAATTAATTCGATCATAGGGTTTGTTTAGCCAAATAGATATTTAGGAATTAAATATGATATATGATTACTATAGATTTAGGATTTTCTGCATTTGACACTTAGGTCGAGTAGAGTCAGTGAAAACTCAGAATTGCCTAGTACAATAGGACTTTCATGATTTAGAAGAATGACAAATGCAACAAAATTGGTTAGGGTTGCAAGGTGCCAATTTTGGGGTGTTACAAACTTCATACTCTTGCTTTTTCCTTGGGTCTCCCTGCCTAGTAACCCGCACCACTCTTGCTTCCCTAGCCTCGATGCTAAATCCTATGCTTAAGTTGGATGTGATGGGTGGTGGGGCCCCCCTCAAATCAGTCCTTTTGGTCTGCACTCATAGGAATTCGTTATCCTCCCATTTGTAATTTCTCATTTTACTTTGGGGATGGGGAATAGTAGATTATTTAGTAATAGCTTATTAAGCTAGTGGTTAGTAGGTGGTTAGATTAGGTAGGGGCAACTAGTTGATAGCTTAAAGTTGTTAATTAGTTTCTTTTCTTTATTGTTTTAAATCTTGGATTATTTTGGGTAGTATGTTATTTATATATAGATGATTTAATATCATAGTTATAATTCAATGGTTAATCATAGACCATTAGATAGTTAGGTTAATTTAGCTAGTAATTAATAGGTTATTAAGTTAGTAAATGAGTTCTTTTCCCATGCTTTTTAATCTTTAATTTTTGTAGAGTGTTAAATATATATATAAATTAATTTATGGGGTAGCATGTAACTTTGGATATGTAACTTTAATGTGTTAATTTTAATTGGTATTGGAAACTTTTAATGTATTAAATATGTTTTAATTTTTAATTGGTATTTTGTGTATTAAACGTGTTTTCATTTCAATTGACATTGGAATCATTTATGGTATCAAACATGGTTTTAATTTTAATTGGTGTTGGAATTATTTATCAATATTATAGTAAATAATTTTAAATGGTAACCTAGAATTATTGTTTAGATTAATTTATAATGGTGAGATTTGTGAGTTTAATAGATCAAAATTTTTGTCTAAAGTATTGTTTAGTCATTTAGAGAGATGAATTGCTCAGTTGATTAAATTGTATAGTTAATGTGTAATTTTAATTTATTATCAAAATAAAAAGGGGGATTATATTGCTCTTGTATTCAGGGGATTAAGGTTTATACTTGATTGTAATTAAAAGTAAGTTTAAATATTGGATTAGGAGATATTTCTAATGTCTAAGTGAAAAGGTTAAATTAAAGTCATATGTTAGAAATTGATGGATTAAGTTGCAATCTAGGTTTAAGGTTAAGTAAGGGCAACCCGGATCAACATACGATCCTTAACCACTATCTACCATCATGTTTTTAAAACAAGAAATCAGAGTTAGATAAACCTGAGTTGAGTATTCAGATAACCCGTGGAACAAGTTGAAGCCCAACTTTGCATGTGTTTGTGGCTTGACCCTTATTCAATCTGCGCATATACCATGAAATTTGAAGGTTAACTATACCTTAATATTATCCTTCCAACTCTCCCCCTATTAGTTGTGTGTACTTATGCGTTTTAAAAAAAAAAAATTGTGTGTGTGTTTTGCCCTAGTTTTGGGCATGACAGAAAAACCTTTAACAACTTCTCTTGTTGTTGTTTGTCGACACATAGGAGGAATGTTCCATCTATAGATCTCTTATATAGTCTATCCTCCCAGATTACATATTTAGAAGCCTTTAGTTTTAGGTCTCTCCTTTTCTTTGTAGTTAATCCTTCAGGACATTCACCATAAGTCAAGAAATACACAATGTTTTCAAACCATGGGTCTTGCATACTTACTGCTAAAACCAACTGTGTAGCTTTTGGGTCTTTGTCCACTTGATTTTCAGCCATTGCCTTGCACAAGGCATTCCCTCTTACCAACTTGGTGGGCTTGATCTCTATGTCATATTCTTGGGTTTTAGCTACCCATGCTCCTCGGTTGTTACACCCCACATCCTTTTGAGTCAAAATACTCTTCACTGCAACATCAGGCACATACACAAGAGAGTGGGAATGTAGAATATAAAACCTGAAATTCTTAAGAGCCTTTACCACTGCAAAAGTGTGCTTTTCAGTCTGAGAATATCTCAGCTCATGATTTTTTAGAGGTGTGCTCATAAAAGTAATGGGGGTTTAAATTCCTTCTTCATTTTATTGCATTAGGATGGCTGACAGAGTATGTTCAGAAGAATAACAGTAGATTACAAAATCTTTCTTGTAATCTGGGTGACATAACACTGGGGCGTTAGCTATGGTGTTCTTGATGCTTTTGAAAGATTTCTTACCAGGGTCATTCCATTTGAAATTCACATTTCCCTTCATCATATCAACAATGTGTTTAGTAATTTTAGAGAAATCAGGGATGAATCTCCTGAGGAAGTTGACTTGACCAAAAAATGACTTCACTCTAGTTTTGTTCACCGGTAAACTCAGTTGCTGAATAGCTCTCACCCTTTCTAGATTGATCCTTATACCTTCTTGGGAGACAATGTGACCCAATAGTTTCCCTTCAGTTACGCAAAACACTAATTTCTTGGGATTCAATGAGATCTCGTCCTCCCAGCACCTTTGCAATACTCTCCTTAGATCATTTATATGATCTACTAGAGAACACGGTAAGATCATCCAGATACATACCAATGATTTTGTTCTTCATATCACTAAAAGAAAGATCCATACCTCTCTGAAAAGTAGCTCTGGCATTGATCAATCCGAACAACATCCTATGATATGCGAAGGTCCCCCACGGAGTATTGAAAGTCATTTTATGTTGATCTACTTTCTCAACTTCTATTTGATTATAGCCTGAGAAGCCATCTAACATAGACATCATTTCGGCTCCATCCATGATCTGCAAGAGGTGATCCATGTTGGGAAGGGCCTAGTTGTCTTTCAAAGAAGATTGATTTAGATTTCTGAAGTCTACACAGATCCTTATTTCTCTGTTCTTCTTCCTCACAGGCACTATGTTCGCAACCCAGGTAGAGTGATGGATGGGGTATATGATCTTTTATTTGAGTATTTTATAAACTTCCCTAAATATGGCATCAAAAACTTTGGGGTTGTAGTTCCTTTTCTTCTACCTGAACAGAGTAGCCTCAGGTTTTAAAGGAATCTGGTGTTTGAATTTCCCATTCATAAAACTTTTCAAATCCTCATAGCTCCAGGAAAAAACATCTAAGTATTCTAGAAAGAGCTTCCTAGCCTCATTCCTTTCTTCTTCAGTACAACACTTCCTGATATTGATCACCTTGGGCTCTTTTTGGGTTCCAATATACATTCCTTCATATTCACCAGTGGTAGGACCTCTTTTGATTCTTTTCTTCTTCACAAAAGTGTCATGTCTATTGAAGAGATTTTCAAGAGTTACCAAATGGGGCAGGATGATATTACCTTGCAATTGAATAACATCTGATTTATCTTTCTTCAGCTCATCTGAGTAGTTTCCTTTATGGTTGCAACAAACATCTTTATGGAAATCGCCACCGCTCTCTAGAAAGAGAAGGAGGTTCTTGTCATCTTTGAAAACTTGCCAATCTTACACATTATCGGGCATAGATGGTTGATATATAACCTCCACTTGGTATTTTTTATCTTTGAATTCTGGGTGAGGAAGTAGTAATGAAGTTGAGAAAACCAAAGAGTCCGCTTTGGAATTCAACTATCTTGGCACAGATTCAATAAAAAAAACATCCAATGCTTCTATTTCGTCCCATACTCTATTTCTGTAGTTCTTCAACCTGTGGTTCTTTATAGAGTATTGATTCTTGACTTGATGCACAATTAGCTCAGCATCACCATGAGCTCTCAGAATCTTCACACCTCTTTCTTTTGTAGTGATAATCCCTAATAGAAGGGCTTCATACTCAGTAGTGTTTTTGGTGTTCCCAAACTCTAATTTGTAAGCCAAGGGCTCACATACTCCATCTGGTGATATCAAGACCACACCTGCACCAAATCCTGACAACGCACAACTGCTGTCAAATTCAAGGGTCCATATCTGTGGTGGTATTTCTTTGGCAATTTTCATTTCTTTCTCAGGATCATCAGTGAACAACATATAATTACCAAACTCCAATTCTTGAACAAGATTTGAGCTTTAGGGTCATCAGATTTCAACACTGTAAACTTAGCTTTCTCCTCGGGGACCAGTTTAATATTTTTATTACCTACTAGGATTAAGGCTTGGGACCAATCTAGCTTTATCTCCCCTCCAAGGTCTCTACAAAAACTCCTGCTTAACAACAACCCATAGCTAGCAGGTATATCAACAATGAGGATTGTTAGCAACATCTTCGTCCCAGGATATGCTGCTAAGGCCACTTGAGCATCCTTAATTTGGCCAACCATGGGTACTTGCTTGGAATCCATGGAGTAACACCTACCATGGGATTTAGTGAGAGTAAGTCCTAAGGCTTTGGCCATAGTTGATGGCATTGCATTGTCCGAGGCTCTAGAGTCTATTATACAATTGCTCAACCTACAACCATTAATATATAAAGACACATAGAATGGTTTAGGCTTTTGGCTTGGGAAGGTGGCTAAAATAGATGGCTCCCTTTGTTCAACTGGGTCTGCAAATAAATACTCAATCTCTATAGTAGTCATGACATTTTGATTTAACTCTCAGCTCCCTCCTTTAAAATAATCTACTAGCTTTTGCAGCTCAACAGGATTAGACTTAAGATAGTCGATGGGAGAAATCTGAATTCTAGAATCTCTACAGAATTGAATAATGTCAAAAGAGTTTTGTTCCTTACCTAGTTGTGGAATCCTCAAACCTTGATTGGGCTCCTTTGAATTGGAAGTAGATGCTTCATTATTTTTAGGTGGTGATGAGCCAGGGCCTTTATCCTTTTGACTCTGGGTCAGGACCGTATAAGAGGTCCCATCTATGCTGGCATAACATGTTGCTTCTTTCTCTAAATCTTATTCATACTCTAAATATAAGTTTTCAGAGTCGCCATGTGAGTATGAATCTGGTTCAGCTCTAGATACTCCAGCATTCCACTCATCGATCTGATGCATTTGCCAAGCATGAGCTACATCAAGGCAACTTTCCGCATCATGATCCATGGTTGAGTGGAAGGCACACATGTTTCCTCTTTTAGGAGGAGCCTCTATAGCTAGTCTCTGTGGTGGAGTAGTTAATTGTAACATTTTTCTGTCTGCATTCCTCCCGTCGTTATGCCTTCTAGGCTGCTCCTGAAAGTTTTTCTAGTAGGGAATATTGAGTCTGGAAAGTTTCCTTTTGAAGGCAGTGAATTCATTAGACAATTTTTGGATCATCTCATTAGATGATGTAGTATTGCTACTACTGGCTCTAGACTTTATCTCTCTTTTCCATTTTCCAGATGAGATCATGTGGTCCTTGATTTCTACAGCAGTTCTCTGTTTGGCATCCAAATTTGCAAGGTTCATTCTCCTTAAATCATAATTGATGTTCCATGGCATAACACTTGTGAAGAAAGTTTTCAAATTTCCCTATGTAGGCCTATCAACCACTGGGATACAATTTACCAGCTTGTTAAATTTAGCTATAAAATCCCTCATGTTGATTGATGGCTCTTTCTTGATAGAAGTCAATTGAGTCAACAGGGCATGCTCATCTTCAGCAGTCTTGAACCTTCTTTCAAAGGTGGCCCTCATAGTAGCCCAATTGATAATAGAAGAATCAGGTAAATGATGAAACCAATTAGCGGCACCTTCGATGAGAGTCTCAACAAATAGTCTGACGGCCACATCTTCTTCTCAAACCGCTAGGATGTTAACTGAAGCGAAGAATGCAGAAATATGCTTGCCTATAGATACTTTCCCATCTCCAAAAAAATTGGGAAATTTCTTTCTAGAGCCTATAGGGAGAGAGTTATATGCTGCTAGTTGTAGTTTCCTGACTGTAGCGGCTCAAGGGAGTACCATAGCTACTTGGGGTAAGTAGGGTATTAGATTGACAACGGGAGGGGTAACTACTCCGTGCAATGTCAAAACTTGGCAAGTGGTGGATAGCTAGGTGGTTTGTTTAGGAGGTGAAGAAGGTCTACTCTGGCTCCTTCCAATTTTGTTTCCCTGATGAGGTACTTCTAAAAGAGAAAAATTAATATCTGTAAGCCTCTCGAAGACTAGGTCTGTGCTACCTTCTTTCCTGGTACTTCTGAGAAATCTTTTAGGCTCTAGATTTTTGCCTAATGCTATGGCCTAACTTCATGCTCTACCCTTCTTAGATTTCTTCTCTGTATGGCTCTCTCAAGTGCTTCTTCTCTAGCTTCTTCCTATTCTAGCACTTGACTGGAAATTCTATAATGTTCGGTGCTTCTTTTGTATCTCTAGACAAAAGTATTTAATGAGAAAATGAGATCCTCTTGATCATCTTGGAATCCAAAATTGGGTTGGAGCACAGGGATTATGTTTTCATGGGGAAGCACCATCTCTCCTCATTGTATGCTTCTAGTATAATGATTGTTTGCATCCCCAGTAGAGTCGCCAAAAATCTATTGGTAAACAGATTGTTCTTTTGAATGTAACTCTAAAATACCCAAAAATGTTTAAGAACAATTGAATACAACAGTTGGGAAATAGTTACTTGAAAACCTATTTTCTCTCTAAATTAGAAGGTACAGCTCCCTTATATGAATAATATTCAATGAATTTTGATCTTTCCTAATCTAACAGAGGTATGCTCTTAACCCGAGAGTAGGAGAGGTAAACCAAGCTAAGTCTCGACAGAAAATAGCTTAGGTGAAGTAAATACAATTCTAAATCTAGCTAATTTTGAGATCTTATCAATCAAATTAACTCCCAAAACTGGTGGTGCATGAACAATTACTAAAAATGTAGATGCAAGACTGAAGATTAACAATGTAATGATATTGAATCGATCTATATTGTAGGAACATTCCCAAAACTTAGGATAGCAACTGATTTTCCCCTTAATTAACTGTATCAAATCATAATATAGAATTCTGGTTCGAATACAGATTACAAATCTAATTCAAAAGAGAAGTTTGAATTCAATAGAAAGATAAATGAAATGCAATGGAATAGTTAAAGAAATGGCATTCAGACATACAGAATTGACTCAGCAAAAATACTATCCTTCACACCAAAATTTAGCCGACCTTTGTATTGATTCTAGGAATAATACATATAGAGTTCCAGATTGGACCGTTACAAAAAGGAGTAACCAAAACGGTTCAAATTCCCCAACCAAAAATGATAACCAAAGGTTTATCCATTACAAAACTAACAAAAATAGAACAAGGGGGAATATATCTATAATTCAGTTTCCTTCCCCTTATCTAATTTGGCCCTATAGGTGATTACAACAGTGATGACTTAGATGAGCTCTTCATGTCTGTTGATGTGGAGATTGGTGTAACGGATGAGCCATCTAGAATGTTCTTTGGCTACAGTCTTGATTTCTTTTGTCCGATCTTTCATTTCCTCCATAGCCCTAAAGATGCATCCACTCAATTGTTGGACCTCTGGCACCTTGTATAGATGAGTCAAAGACTGCTCCGCTAAATTGTGTAGATAATCTGTGAATGACTTCTGCATGTTGACTACTCTAACTATTTCTTTTCCTTGACTACTAGTTTGCGATTTCACATGAAGTCCTAAGAGAAGTTTAAAATCATTACTTTGTTCTTAATGCACCTTAACATCTGTTTGTTGTAGTCTGGTCTCGGCCTGAATGATCATCTCGATTTTGAACTCCAGACTTTGGAGCCATTCGATCAAAGGCTCATCACCCTTCTATAGAATCTTATCCTTTAGGGATTCCTTAGTCTTCATATTCACTGCCACATGCAACATGACTATGCATTCCTAGCATCTTACTCTTTTCACAGTGAGAGTCTATAAATTCTTACCAATGTTGCTCCTCTCTATTTATAGCCTTAGAGGAGCATTACCTAACTATTCAATGATTTCTAGGCCTTCTAACTCAAGCCTCTTGAACCACCTTTTACCAATCTACCCATAATGTTGATCCTCTTGCAACTTAGCCAGAATGGCTTGGTTCTCCGCAACACTGGGATCAAAGGAGGTTTGGGTGCTGGGAGCGCTCACAATAGGAGTGAGAAGCTATCTCATGAAGTCAGTTAGTTGGGCCACTTCTGCTTTAAGCTAACTTTTGGAAGTCTTGAGATCTTCAAGCTCTTTCTATATCACTACATTAGTAGACTTCCACCAGTCCACCTTGGTATCATGTCGAGCCAATCCCATATCGAATGACTAGAACTGAAAATATAAGGCCGCCAAATCTTTGAGTCTGCCCTCTTTAGTGGGCTTGGGTACTTCCATGGTGAAATTCCCTATCTCAGGATCATGACTCAGAGTAGACATTGTCTTTACACTCTTCTACTTGCTTGTGGTAGCCTTTGGCTGAAAGGCCCATGATAGAGTGTCTTTGCTGGGAATTGCTTCTTCCACTCTCTTCCTTTTGCGCTCTAGAGTGTTTACTATCTATGACTCTGCGCTGGTAACTTTTTTGGCAGAGACCAACTCTTTGATGAACAACTTTCTTATGAGTGGAGGAGTAGCTTTAGGGCGAGAATCCAATGGATTCACCGAAGTGGGTGAGGAGGAGATTAATTTTAGAACTTGAGAAACCTCCTATTACTCCCCACCCCTCTTATCCAGTTCTGTAGTAGAGGTACTAGGGCTATCCTCTCCCACTTCAACTATGATAGGGGATTCCCACCTTGGATTTTCTTGGGTTGAGGTCCCGACCGAAGTATCCACAGCAATAGCACTAGCCAGCTGTTTAGACTCTGTAGCTTTAGAAAGCTCGGCTGTAGACTTAATTTGGTCTATCAAGACTACTTCTTCGATGGCTCTGATGTCTGGAAGAGGACCCTCTCCACAATTATTTTATAAGAGAGAATTCTTCTCAGGAGTTTCATCACCTCCTCTTGATGGTTGCTAATGAAGTGGTTGTAATGCCAGAAGTTTCCTTTGCTAGATTTTTCTAAGCGGGAGGCTTCCTTTCTGACCTCTTCCTTTGGCCTGCAGTCCAATCAACCCATTGGACTATTCTTTTGTAAATCCCCCATCAGAACCTGAAAGTCACTTACTACTTGGTCCAACATAGGCTCCGAGCTGATAGGGGTGGACTTAATCTTTTCCAGGTATGTATCATCATACAGATGATTGCCATCATCTTCTAGCCCTTCTACTGCAATGTTAACATTGAACTTTTTGATTTGTTAACTGGGCATAGAATCTCTCCCTACTCTCCAAGTCATCAGTAAGACATCTCTGGCATAATTAACTAGATCATATTGCAGCCTTAGAACATCATAGGTTTCTAGAGAGAACTTCTTCGAGAATGTCTTAAGAACATTTTTTGCATCCAACCGGGATGCACAACTATAAGCTCCTATGGTCATTGGGAATTTTTAGCCTTTCTTCTTTGCCTCAGCATAGATCAGATTCACCTAGAGTGCTTGCCTCATCACCTCAATCAGCACGATCATGTTAGTAGGGTCTCTGGGTAGCTTCAACAGAAAGTCATCAAAACCTGCAAGATGAAGATATGAGAAATCTCTGAACTGAATAAAATAGCATCCAAATTGGCTTATAAAAGCCATGGCTTTAGGAGAAAATCTCCTTTCAGGAAAACCTTGTAGCTCCCTGCACAGTCTCATTATAAAGGCATCATTAACTATGAGATAATTAGCATAACTATTTTGAAGTTGCAAAGAAGGGAAAAACTCATAGCTTTTTACATCATCTAGGAATTCCTCTAACCTAGGAAGCCCAGGCCAGATTTGAATCATAGCTAAAATATACAAGAGGACCGAAGACATGTAGAATTCATTCTAGAACCTGGCCCTATTAAGGGCGTCTCAGAGATTCTCATTCACCATAAGGGCCCAGTCAATGAAATGATGCTGGGAGTAGATTATGTGAACTAGGAAGAAATGTTGTTCAACAAAATTAAGAGCTTCACTCTCACCTCTAATCCTGTGAAGCAATACCAGGATATCCATGATTTCTGGCTTTAGATTTGTGTCGAATAATTTTTTGGGCAAATTCCCCATGGTGCTCTTGGGTTCTGAAAACTAGGACTTCATGATCTCTCTTTTCCATACAGGTCTCTTCGCTGAATATTCAGAGAATGCCCGACGGTAAGTCATTTTGGAGTATTCCATTCATTTTGTAATACGGAGGGAATTCTAGACAGATTCTTTATCAATAGAGAGGAGCACCGTGTTGTCAGGTAGAATAATCTACTTGGTGTCTGGGTTGTATCGAGCTATACATTCCCAAAATAACTTAGGAGCTTGAACCGCCATAGGAAAACTGATGGCTTTGACTAACCCGCTCTCCTTAAGCTTTTCTATGATAGGATGCATCTTCTCCACTGTCAATCTATCCTGGAAGTTTTGCATATCGAAGAACTTTAGTGAAGTATCTGATATTTTGTGGCAATCAGAGATAATACCATTCATTCTATCAAATCCCACAAATCTAAAAGCCATGTAAGTATGATTATGGATTTCTCTTTGGAATATAGAGACAATGAACAACTGATCTTAGTGACTTTGAATTCAAACAATTTGGAAAACAAATGGTGGTCCCTATTTGAAATCTTCAACTGATTTTATACTTTTGAATTCTTACCATTTAACGACTGACTTCCCACGCCACACAAATGAAGAGACCTCTACATTAATGCACAAGTCCGTTACTGGATAAAATGACTTTATTTGAATTAATTGCTTTGCTTTACACGCCGTTAGAAAACATCTTTTCACTTTAGTAACCATAACGGTAACTTTCTTGAAGTGATGAAAAATTACTTTCGCACTTCTCCTTTGGGGAGAGAAATACTTTTGTAGTGCTCTTTGTTTGAAAATCCGCCAAAGGAGAAATCTGGCCTATAGGGGTATCAAAATTATATGTGTTTTTTCCATCAGCCTTTTTTATATGTTGGATCTCTTATGAGATGGATTCTTCTTCAAAATTCCTTCACCTCAATGGTTTGGTGGAGAACGCACTTCCCGAGTCGAAACCCGCCTGTAGGAGCAGCGAAGAAACCATTTTCTACTTTTCCATCTATAAGCTAACTCCATGAATTTTCCTTTCCTTTACCATTTCTTTTGTTTCCCATAGGCTCGATCTAAATTCTCGAAGCTTTCTTGTCCCTGACTTTCTCATTTTCCATCTCTATTTGCTCCTGATGCTCATAAGTCTGTCATTTGCAGAAAACGCACTCTGCAGGTGATTGTCCACCAAAGAGAAGCTAAATTTTGATTTCCCGCCAATGCTGCAACATGAAGATATGAGACCAAATATTTCATCTATATGTGAGTTTGATGAAAGAATCTTTCAAACCATGACCTTTACTGGATTGGGAACTTAACCTACCCAATAAAAAAATGATTTCAGACCCAGAATTCACCTAGCTTAGGGAGGAGAAGTCAAATTAGGGAAATCTGATAAAGGTCTTCTATCCTAAGGGGATTTCTAGACTTAGACTCTAGACTCACATGAAAATTCCAATACTACTACTACAAATTAGACCTCCATTTTTGTCAAGAGGTATAAAGACCAAAAGTGGGGGAACATGCAGGATATGCCATAGGGTATGGCACTCTATGCGAGAGTATAGGCTAAGAGATCGATGTGGAGAGAATAGGTTGACTACCAGTCAACTTGTTTGTAGATTGATCAGCTCGGGTATGGTGTTTGGGATATGATGCCATAGGTTGCGGATGCTGGGATGTCGGTTGAGTATCATGAGTGGTTGTTGCGACATTGCTTCATTCAATTTACTGATCCAGTAGAGCCCATTCCAGATGTTGATGAGCTCTCAGATGATGATGGAGATGATGGTGATGACGGGGATGATGGTGATAGACCGCGCAGGTGCAGAGTTCAGAAGGCACCTAGGGTGCCTCAGGTATAGAGAGCAGCTAGACCTCAAATGAGAGGTGGACATGTGAGAGGCCAAGGTGGAAGATCTAGGCAGCCTAGGCAAAGACAAGCATGAGGATAGGTAGCTCAGGATTAGGCTGCTTTGAGAGTTGATGCAGATTGGGCCAGACATAGACATAGACGTGTCTAGGTGGCCAGACAGGTTTTATTTCAGGGACAGAGACCACAGGTGGATCCATAGGTCAGTATGGAATAGGTGATACCTTAGGTATCCTTAGTGCCTTAGGTACCATAGGCTCCTGCAGCATCATAGGAACCTCCAGTTCCTCCTGTTATGGATGATATAGTGCAGGATGTGAGGGGTTTATAGGCAGGGATGACTGTAGTGACAGCTAGATTGGATTAGTTTACGACTATGTTGCAGCAGTTTCTGGCTACTCTGGCTCAGTTACCTACTAGTGCTAGAATGAGTCACGCACCTCCTAGTGCATAGGATAGAGTAGGTGATAGGGATCCTGATGATGTAGGGGGTTCAGGCATAGGTTTAGCTGGAGATGGATCATGTGCCCCTGTTGGGTCATGAGATTGATTTGGACCCATGATATATGGATATAGCATTGATGGTGTATCATATATATTTTTGATTAGGAATTTGATGTATGGACCATTGTGTTGATGTACCTTTGATGTACTGATTTATGTTATAGACATTGATGATGGACATTTATCTATGATGATCTTTGATTCCTCCTTTGATGATGTTATGAGATTTCCTTTTATGCATATCTACGTGTTTCTATGATGCATTTATTTCTATTGTGCTATGGATGCAAATGATGTTAATGCAATTTATCTCTATATGCTTTTTTGATTTGACCATGTATGGTTTATGCAATGCAATGAATGCAATACTTAGTGCTATGATAAATGAAATGCAACTATTTTTTTTTATTTTGGATGTATGCAATTTTAACTTATGAGATGTAGTTATAAATGATGATATGGATACATGAATAATGATTAATGTTTCTTTTTCTTGTTTTTCTCTTGACATAAATATACAATGAATAATGACTAATGATGATGAATGCAAAGGAAAATATCATTTTGAATGACTTGAAACCAGTAAATTTGATGAAGTGTTGTCAACTTTTATCCCCCCCTTGAACTTGGAAAATTGCTAGAAAGACAAACCATTTGAGAACTGAGCTTTGGAGAATGCATTCAAGATAAAATGCAACATGAAACTAATCTAACATGCAAAATGCAATTAATCTAACATGCAAAATGCAACTAATTGTCCTTGAGGTTTGCGAAAGAAATGCAAACTGAGATATATTTTCATCATAGAGCATTGTGGGACTAGGAGTCGATACAATCCTTACTGGTGCTACTGCAACCATAATAATATGAATTTAACTTTCCCTCATGTGGTAACCCCTTCTACAAAACCAAGTACAACCCTCACTAGTTAAATATCCAACTATGGGAGTATGAATACCGGTTTAATCAAATTCAATGTTGCAAGTGGATGTTGGTATTAAGATATGGAAAATATAAATAACCAAGGTATCCTTTTGTGTAAAAAAACAAAGGTTAAGCCTCCGTCTCATATGAATGTCCTCTATGGTTCTTTGATGACCATGTCCTTAGACGAATTTCACAGAAGTTAAAGAATCTTCGTCAAAACAGTCACTCAGAAGCTTAAGAAAACATCATGTCTCTTATCATTTCCAATCTAGTCAAAACATCATTGATTAGCTAAAAAACAACACGACTCAAAAAAGTCAATGAAAAACTCATCCAAAATTCCAAGTGTTTGTGAAATGTATCAAGATTTTCAAATAAGAATTCCAGACAATCTGATCATTTAGGGTGTGTCAATTTTTAATCCTGATAAAAAAGGGAATGAGATGCAAGGATCATATTATGTGATAAAACTATTTAGGGTTGAACAATGATATTCATCAAAGGTTCCAAAATGTCTCTCTTGAATCTGAAAATCTGCTTCTGATGTGTGACCAAAATATTGCGCTATTGAATCTGGTTGGTACCAAAATCTATGTTGTGTGCCCCCAAGTGATAAATGTGATCAAAGTGAAACTGAGGGCAACTAAACCAAGAATGTGACAAAATACAGCTCTGAGACTTTATTAGGGCAAAGCACAAATGACGGATGCAATGAGGATATGGACAAGTGATATGAGGAACTGCAATATGTACAAATGCAACTAGGAAACACCTAAGGGACAAAAGGCGCCTGTTTCCAGGTTTTCACCTCTTGGGATTATTGCTCTTTTTTCTCTCTTTTCTTTTTTTTTGCTACCAAGGTGCCTATTGCTAGGTTTTCACCAAGGCACTTTTTTCTCTTTTTCAAATGTTTTTGGCTTTTTAAATTTTTTGATTTTTTTGTACTTTTGATTTTTTCTCCTATTTTTGGTATTTTGAATTTTTCCATGTACAAGGGTGATGCTTGACTCATATGATACTCTCAACTTATACTCTTTATTATGATACTCTTTCCTTTGAATCAGGTGTGGAACCTCTTAAGATGAATGCTATTGATAGGTTCTAGCAATTCATCACCATCACAATCAGCCAATTTGTAGGTCCCCATTCCAAATGAAGAAACAATGAC
>MU225022.1:5030519-5051055 GCA_018584345.1 Thuja plicata | reverse complement strand
AAAAGATAAGATGAAAATGCAGTATAATAACATTAAGCAAAAATTAGGATCCTTTGTGAAGGAAAAGAGTTTCTCTTTTATAGAAATCTCTCTCGAATCGACGGTCAAGATCGAACAAAAAGAGTGGCTCAGATTTGATTAAAGAAGCACAATCCATGTGCAAGTGATTTGACTAGTCGAGAGAGTCAGTTGACTGAACTGATTGATCAGTTATTTTGGAAACTTCCATATTCAGTTTTCAGTTAACTGAATTGTTTCCAAAATGATAAACAGATGAGAATCAGTTAACTGAGTGGAACTAGATTGTTTCCATTTTGATAATTAGTCAACTGAAATTGATGATGTCATATGCATTTTTAATAAATTAATTGATTATGAATGCACATTTATGTTTTTATAATTAATTTAATTCCTTTTTGATTTAATTGACAATTTTGTATTTTTATTTAATTAATATGTCATAATATCAATTAAATAATTAACATAAGGTTTATTTGTCAATGTATTATGATTTTAGGAATTAATTAATTAATCAAGTACGATGATTGATTAGGACCTAGGGTTTAGGTGACATCATTTTGAATTTGATAATTGCCTATTTGATTTAGGACTTAGGGTTAATCAAGATTAGGGTTTCTTGATTAATAGTTGAAATTGGGGGTCTAGGGTTTAGGTGACCATTTTTAGGTGATTTCAAGTATAATATCAGTGAGATATTGCGTGCACAACTAATTGAGAACATTAGAGCTATCAAGCATGACAAGAGAAAAATATTCAGATTTGGCTCTTTGATTATCTACCTATACTTCCACATTGTCGGTAAAGTCTCTAATCTTTACCTAGACAGTAGCAAACCTACTATGTCACAAATGTCATTAAAATCTACATCATAAAGCAGTGTAAAGGACTCTATGGATATGGAGATCAAGAAATTTAGGATCAAGATGCAGAAGAGGTTCAAAATACTAGAAAAGATAGTTGAAAAGTATAAGGACACCATATGCTTCATGGTAGAAACTGATTGTACTTACATGGAAGCAGTTGAGCCAAGAACCAAATGGATCCACCCACTTGGTTATGAAGTTGAAGAACATGTGTTGGAAGGATATGCACAAGTTCTTTTGTCTGCGCCTAAAGATCCAAAAGATCCTAGATGGAGCACATACAAAGAGAAGAAAAATAAAGTTGATTCTATCTTATACAGTGCTGATAATAAGAGGAAGGACTCAAGGATTACATCTAACATCCTAAAAGTTCATGGGGTCACACAAGAAGACCTAGATAAAGCTAGGGAAGCTAAGATCGTAAGAGATCTTAAAAAAAAACTTGTAGAAGTCAAGTTAGAAAAATTAGATTATATCCACAAGAAGAAAAAGAAGAAGTTTGATGAGGGTACATCTGCACCCTCAACTACTATTGACCTGGAATTTTCTCCTCCTTCAGTACCAAGAAAACTGACTAGAAGAAGGAACAAAGTTCCCATGGGTCACCCATCTTCAAGGACAACACGAAGCAAAGTAAAGAACACTTAAGCCCCTCTTGAGGTAGGATCTAGACCTAGTCTGACAGTCTTAAGGAACAAAATCATAAATGAAAGAAGACTACATTCAATTTCAAATGTTTATGACAAGTACCAAGAGATAGATAAATCAGAAATACATTCTATGATTATCTCTCATATGATCAAGTTCAAAAGGTCAGTATTAGAACTCAAGACAGTCGTTTCAGACAAAGTATGGAACATACTAGACCTATTAAAAAGACAAACAATAGAGGAAGATATGATGATTAGAGAAGAAACATTAGATAGTCTTCTCCCTATTTTCTCATTAGAAGGCAATTATGTTAGATTTGGTAAAACCTCATCTAAGAACCAAAACAAGAACTCTTCACATTATGAACAAATAGTATGAGTTAGTCAAAAATGAGACTGAAAGATAATTTGAGAAAGTGTTTTTGGCTAGACACATGTATCCATCAATGAACCCTACAGCTAAAGTGACTCCAGTCCCCCCTAAACAAGATAAAGAACCAGAGATTCTTAATGTGCCTATGACAAGTCCACATGACTCAGCGCCCAAAGTTACATCACCCTATGATACATCAAAGGATTTAGATGAAACCATTGTGATAAATGATGTTGAGATCACCATGTCAGCCTTAGAAAATGACTTAAATAAGTTTGAGGAAGCATTTGTAAGTACTGAACAAGATGAGAAGGTATGCACTGATAATACTTCTTTGTAACAAGAACAAGTTCATGGAGAAGAAACAATAGGACAAGATGAAGAAAGAAAGGATGAACCTAATATGGAGATCCCAGTGAAAATTGAATATATGGATAGTCAAATTTCTATATTCACTCCATCTCTCAAACCATCACTATCATTATTGTCAAGCTTGACCCCTGACTCAGCAAACCTAGATGCATGGGGAGAAGAAGACCTGATTAAAATCAGTGTATTAGCCATGGAGAAAGCCAAAGAGAAACAAGTTATGAGAAACCCTCTCTTTCTAGAGTCAGTAAACATTATGAATAATCTAGTGCCAACATAGAAGAAATTGGCAAATATTCAGTTAGTGGATGATGTTGACAACATCCTAACTTGCTTCAAAGAAAACTTCACAAGTTTAGTAGATTCAACTACTAAAATTCTAGAGGAGAAGTACACAATGGAAATATTGATGGAACTAATAAAGAATCTCCAATTAGATCTCAAATCATTGAAAATTGGCCAAACTATTCTGAAAGAGATAGCAGCGAAAGAAAAGAAAGTAATAGATAACTGTATGGACAGAGGAAAATTCACCTTTGAGCACATTAAAAAGATTGAAGAAGAAAAAATCTTGGTTGAAAACATCAGGAAATCAGTTGAAACATCCTCCCAAGACATCAATATCTGCAACAACATCTATCAGGGGCAGATAGAAATGATTGAAAAAGCCAAGATAAAGATCAGCAAGATAAAGACCAGGCAGACCCAAATGAGAAATGCACTTGCGCCCTCCTTAGCTGTATTGAATGATAAAATAAAATAGATAGATTCAACCATTGTCACATATGATCAAGGCCCCTCCATGGATCTGAAAAAAATGGAGAAGCTCACATATGCATTATGCGCCCATCTTCAGACTATTGATGCACTAAAGGCATTCTGGCAGCAAGAGATCAAGAATCTCTTGATTGCTTACCCATATGTGTACTCAGAGTAAGTACTTAGGTCTTTCATTTTTGACACCTTTTTCATTAATGTCAAAGGGGGAGTAGTTTATATAAAGGATTTCAATATATATAGCCAAAATAATGATGTACAATAGACTTACAATTTTTGTTGTTAAGTAAAAGATTAAGTAACTTGGCCACATTCCTTTGTTTCCATTAATGAAAAAGGGGGAGATTGTTGGAAAGTTGACACTCAGGGTGTATATGACTCATTTTGTGTTTTTATTATGGAAACAAAGTCATATGAAGTTTTGACAAGTAAGTCCACAACTTTGAAGATAAAAAATTGGCTAAGTACAAAAGATAGAACATAAAAGAGATATGCAGTTGATCAGAGCACCAGTGCATGTGCATACAATTGAATCAGGCTATGCGCCTCCATACTTAAGCCTTATGATATTTCATTAATCTTAGTATATAAATTCATGGTATGGTATGACAGTATGGAGAAGTTATAGAAAGATTAAGTCCCACTAGCAGTTTAGAAAATAGAGTATGAAGCTAACCTTAGATTTTGGATTAGTGTATAAAATTTTTTATTTTTCAATGGCCATACACCTATTGTAATATGTTTTTAATTGTGTCTTTAACACTCATCTAAACACACTTAAGACACATTGTTAGGAAGCGTTGTGTATGTTGTTTTTGGGCTGACTAAGGTCTTATTTTTGGTCACGTCTATTCAAGCATGTTTATATACTTAGACTTGTAATTTTGTATTAAGTTAAGAGTGTAAAATAAGTAGAGAAGATATCCAAAATACCAATATGAGAAAATCAGTGTGAAGTAGAATTCTTCAAGAGATTAAAGCATCAGCGCATAAAAGGAACTGATCAGACAACAGTGTCATTACAACAGTTCATCTTTTGATATAGTATATATCTATTACCTAAAGGTTGTAGCATTAATCCTATTGGGAAGTGAGCTTTGGAAATGATCCATTCACCTTTAACAGGGTTTTGTAAAGACTCCTAATAGGGTCATTGTACTTGCATTGTAAAGACTGCTCCTAACAGGGCAAAGGAACTCTAACCAGTTCATAAGACTAGTACAATCATTTGTGGGTACTAATTCCCACTGGGGTTTTCCTCTGATCAAGGTTTCCCCATAAACATATCTTGTGTTATCTGTTATGGTTTTACATTTCATTTGTTATCTATTTAAGTTTCAAGTTGCTGAAATAAAGATAATTGACAAACACTGATTCACCCCCCCCCCCCCTCNCCCCCCCCCCCCCCCTCTCAGTGTTTCTAACACTTAACCATTTTAAAAGAATCATATTTTTGTTTCAAAAACATGTCAGACATCATTCTTGAATAATCATCAAAAAATAAAGTGACATATCTATCACCATAATAACTTTTTTTTCTCATAGATCTACATAGGTTAGTGTGCATTAATTCCAAAATTCCTTGAGTAGTGTAAGACTTGCTTGTAAAACTTGACTTTGTCATCTTACCAACTTGACATCCTTTGCACATTATATTTTTAGGTTTTTCAATCTCATTAGACCTCTCACCATATTCTTTTCTCTCACCTTAATTAACTTCTCAAAATTCACATGACAGAATCTCTTGTGCCATAACCATGTATCCGAGCAATTTTAGAAAATAGAAAAATATTTGGAGAAGTATCAAGGTAGAATAACTTACCTTTACATTTCTCTCCAGTGGAAATCATACCTCCATTTTGATCAAATAATTTTACCTTTCCATTCTAAAATTCTAGTTGTTGTCTTGTATTATTTAGTTGTGCCACACTCAACAAATTATAATTTAGTCCTTCAACCCAATAGACATCATCACATTTTGTATTATCCGACATGATTATAGAACCTTTACCTTTCATAGGATATGGAGCATCATTACCAAATCTAACATACCCTTTATCATGTTCTTCCATAGTAATGAAATTATGTGTGTCACCATTCATATGGTGTAAACAACCAATATATATAATCCAGGTATCATTCTTTCTTACATGTGAGATTAGGGTTTTTTCTTCATCATACCTTTCTCCATCAGAATCATCCTTGATAGAAACATACACAACCTCTTCACCATCATCATCATCTGTATGATCATTGGTTAGTCCTTCATTAGCAATGTGGAATGATTCCTTACCTTTTTAATTGAAATCTTAGAATCTCCTAAATTTGTTCTTTTTTTTATTATTATCTCGGTTCTCTTTATTTTCATCATTGTCATTGTTAGGACATGTAGCTACAATCTGACCAATCTTGTTACAGTTAAAAAATTTCAAAGGTAACTTACCTTTGTTTTTCCTCTCTATAGTATTCTATCTAGTAGAGCTTCAAACTCTTCTAGGTTTATTTCTTCTTAGACATACACATCTTCTATCTCACTTTTGCAACTGTAAAACCTTTCACCTACACTACTTGCACATCCATCACTAGATCTAGATTCTCTAGAACTTCCAATTTTCAAAGATGACTTGAATATATACTCAATCCTAGTAGTGAAAGGTAAACTATTTTCAAATTCATTTATCTCAAAATAAATCAACTTACCAATTGTAGCATCCAGTGAAACAAACGTCCGAGGAGTGGATCTCAGTTCTTATATTTATGATACTTGGATGGAATATATGAGAAATAATATCCTCAACAATTTACTTGTTACATGTTCTTCTTCAATATTTCCTCCAGTACCTCTGATAGCATTCACCATTTCCTTCAATGTTGTATTGTACTGTGTCACAGTTTTACCTTCTTTCATTCTCATAGAATCAAATTTGCCTCTCAAACTTTTACCTTTTTCCTTCTGAAGATGTTGATCTCCACTATATACCAATGCAATCTTATCCCACATATATTTTTTTGTATGACATCGTTTAAGGTCATTGAACTCTAGGTTGGTGAGAGAGGAGTAAATCTCAATCTTAATTTGTGTGTGATCTTTCCTTTCCCTTATTTTCTCAAGTGTCATAGGCCCAAATGGTGGTGGTGAATACTCATTGTCAAGATAGTATATTTCATACTCTCTAATTCTAGATAAGTGCAACCTCATCCTACTTTTCTATGTAGAGAAGTTATCCCTATTCAACTTTTGTGCCTCCCTCTTATACATCGTTGGATCTTTTACTCAAGTCTTTTAAAATTATCTCTTTAGAGTACTCAGCTCTAATATCAATTGTTGGTTTACTAAGAGGGGGGTGAATAAAAAAATAATGATCTTATAAACCTTATTTAAACTAAAACTCTAATTTAACTCTGTAAGATAAACTTCAACATTAACTGAATCAACAATAACTTCACTATATCAATCAGTAACTTAAGAAAACAAAAGATTCCATGCACAATAAACATTCAACACATATGACACCAATATTTAAAGAGGAAACCCAATTAGGGGCAAAACCTCCATGGGAATTGTTTCCTACAAATTAAAATACTATTTTGAAGTACGCTTAGTTTAGATCCAATATTGTTAAAGATTACAATGCACATTGTCAAATGTGAACCTGTTAGGAGATTTTCCTTAGATTTGTTAGGATCATCACCATATTAGGAGTGGTCTGGTTAAAGGGCTTTGAGAACTCTTTTAGAATGTCACCTTTCACAAGGATTTACAATTAAGTTTTTAAGTCCACTTGATTAATAGATTTTCCTACTACAAGTGTTAATAAGAAACAATATAGAATTTGATCTTTAATACTGCAACTACCTCTTGCTTGATCATATCTCTTATGCGCTCTTTGACTAATTTCTTCAATACTTCATAAGTCTCTTCTCTAGACTCAAATTTCACCTTTTCTTCTTCATTGCTTTACCTAGTAGCACATCCACACTTTAACTCATCAATCTCACTATCATTCAAAATCATCCTTTATAAAGACTCAGGTTTGCCTCTTAATCTCCTTGGTTAGGTTTTCCTTCGATTACTCTCAGCTGTCAGATAAAATTCATGAATTGATTTAATGAATTTTATTCTCAGTGAACCTCGTTAGCATCACCTTGAAACTTGAAATTTTCTTGGAAGTCATACCATCAATTTTTATGCTTAATCTTTATCCTAGATCATCACCTTGAAATTTACCAATCGTAGATCTGTATAAATAAAATTTCTTTATCCTTGGAATATTATCTATCACTCTAGCTCTTCATTAAATGTTGTTTTGATCCTTTGTACATGCTTGGTAACTAAATTTCATGTACTCAGTGTCTTGGCTTTCCTTTGGTGTCCTGGTGTCTTGGTGTCTCTTTTCGACAAACACTTCCCTTTAGCAACAAACTTCATCCTGCTTGATAGCTTAACTGTTTCCTTTACCGAATTGACCAATTTTATTTACTGACTTGATAACATCAAATTTAAAGTAGAAAAAACTATACCAATATGATCTTATCATTTTTTGATTTTTATTAACTGCCTAATTAAATCGTACTCTGAATGATATGGCAACTCAATATGAACTAGAAATCAATTGGTTGACATCAATGACAAAATAACAACTGATCTAATCCTTTCTACAATGTTGCATACCTCTTATCTTGGTCTTCATCATCATCACCATCAGTTGAGTAACATATTAGTCTAGTAGTCTCCCACAAATCTACCAAAATGAGCTTTACAGACAAAACTAAACTGTTCAAAAGATTCTTTATGATAAAGAGGTTCATTTCCCAACTAGAAATCTCCTTGAAGAGAGTTATTCTACCCATCTCAACCCTTCAAAATAGACCTTTTGAGATAATGAATCTGGTTTTAATAGTATTGTGCCAAAGAGTTGAACCATTAGGAAGACTGTGAGAATGGAGAAAATGAACAAGGGAGCTGCAATTAGAAAGATATATATATTTCCATGTTGTTGTATGCTCACATGTTCTCCAAACTTTTTTAGCTAGGAGGATTTTATTGAACATTCTAATGCTTCTCACACCTAGCCCTGCCAAATGATTTGGATTACACACATTCTCCCAAGAAATCAAAGGCACTCTTTTCTTGTCTTCCACCCTTGATGACATGAATATTTTATGTGTACTTTCAATAATATCAAAAATATTGGATGTAATCTTGAACATGCTCATAGCGTAATAGGTAAATTATGTAGAGTTTCCTTAAGAAGCTCAAGTATTCATACCTGACTAAGCATAAATCACTTCCAACCAACCAAATTTATCTTAAATATATCCACAAGAGAAACCCATAAAGAATCTGGTGGTTTATTACAAACAGGAAAACCCAAAGATGTCAAAGGTAGATATCCCACATAGCATTCCAAAATATCAACTATATTTTTTATTCAGGCTTCAGGAGTGTTAAAGAAAAAGAGGCAACTCTTATTCTTATTGATAATTTGTCCAACACTTGTCTCATACATAATTAAGACATTCTTAACGACTTTATCTTAACCGACAATAGAAATACCCATCAAAATAGTGTTATCAACAAACTATTGATGGGAACAAGTTTTATCAGCAGAAGGTCTTACACCTTTGATGGTACCATTAAGCACTTGATTTTGCATGAATCTTCCCAAGCTCTTAGACATGAGAATGAATAGAATAAGGGATATCGGGTCCCCTTTCTAAGACCCCTAGAAGTTTTGAAAAAGTGAGAGGGAGACCCATTGACAAAAAAAACAACACTTGAGCAAAAGATAAGCTACCAAATAAGATCTAAAATTACATCAGAGAATCCAAAGGCCTTTGAAAAAATCAAAAGAAAGCGCCAATCAACACATCTATAAGATTTGGAAAGATCAAGCTTCATAAAAAATCCCTATCTCTGAGCAACCTCAAGAGAATTAATATTTTCATGGACCATAATGATGGAGTTGAGATTATACCTACCTGGGATGAAATGATTTTTTTTTGGAGATATAAGAAAGGAAAGAAGATCTTGCATTCTTGAAGTTAGAACCTTAGAAATAATATTATAAAAATATTTACAAAGGCTAATAGGATGTAAATAATCCAAATAATTAGCCCCTGGAGTCTTGGGAATAAGCACCAAGAAGGTAGAGTTCAGCTCCTTAAGGATCCTCCTAGACCCAAAGAATTTTTTAACTGCATGATAGATATCAGGTTCTGAATAATATCCCAAAAAGAATGAAAGAAAAAGAGGGGGGATCTGATAGGCCCAAGAGATTTGTTTCCTTCATATGAGAACACATTCTTCTAAATTTCCTCCCTTCAGGGAATGACCTCGAGCATTTTATTGTGTTCTTTATTCAAAATTTTTGGGATTGCCTGAAGAAGAGAATGTTGGGCTTCACCATCAAGATTAGAGTATGCATTGAGGAGAGTGGAGAAGAAGTTAACCACTTCTCTACAAATTTCATCCTCCTTATCAATCTTATTCTTTTTCTTGGTAATAAAATCAATATTTTTTTCTACCCTATGTTTAAGAGTAGTCAAGTGAAAAAAGAAGGTATTTTTGTCCCCAATTGATAGCCAAAGAGATCTAGATCTCTGTTTCAAATAATATTCTTCTTTTAAAATTATATTGTGGTATTGAACTAGGATATCATTTTCCTTAGCAAGGTAATAATCTTTGTATCCTTCCTGTTGGAT
This sequence comes from Thuja plicata, assembly GCA_018584345.1. Classification (NCBI taxonomy): domain Eukaryota; kingdom Viridiplantae; phylum Streptophyta; class Pinopsida; order Cupressales; family Cupressaceae; genus Thuja; species Thuja plicata. The sequence continues at coordinate 5,041,297 of MU225022.1, read as the reverse complement.
TTTATCTTAGATTTCTTTCAAACTATATTGAAGGGAAGAATTTATAACAATGATATCCCCAAAAAATTCCATGTTCCATTTTCTTACATTAACCTTGACCTTCTTGACTTTTCTAGTCACTCTAAACATCATTGTTCCATCAACTCTTATGTTTCACCAGTCCTTAATACTATCATAGAGATTTTGGTGGGGCAAGTTTCTATTTCTATGCATTGGATAATGATCAGAACCAATCATAGAGAGAGAATTCAGAGAGAAATAGTATTCCATTAACCAATAATTAGTCACAAGATCCTGGTCCAATCTACCCTCAATTATATCACGTCCTTTTCTTTGATTAGTCCACATGATATTAGCCCCTTTGAGATCCAGATCATGTAAGCCTTTTTAATTTATGAACTCCAGAAGATCAAGGTGGTTTTCCATTTGAATCTTAGAACCTCCAATTTTTTCCTTATCTTGAAGTGGAGTATTAAATTCCCCCATAATAATCCAAGGAATATTCTATTTATTTTTTCTAAAAGAGGCTAGCCTTAACCAAAATTTCCTTCTAGCAATATTTTTTTTGGGAGCATAAATATTAGATAATATCCAAGAGAAGCCATCACTAGTGTTCTTAAACTTAGTGGAAACATGATTTTAATCTTCCCAAATAGGGTTACCAAACATATACTTAGGGTTCAAAAAAGTAGTTATAACCCTAGACACCCCACGGAGTTATTACCATTCACATAACTATCTTTAAAAACTTTGATTTTATCAGTTCTATCATTCTGCATCTTATTTTCTTGAATCAACATAATGTCAAGTTTATGATCTCTAGCTACATTATGAAGAATGTCTTGCTTATGGGGGCTACTAAGCCCTATTATATTACAGGATAAAAAATTTATTTCTTACCTATAGATCCTAGAAAACCAATATCTAGTATCATTCTTTTAACACCATCAACTACACTTTTCTACCTTTCATGTTCCCTGTGCCACTTCAAGGATTTTTGTTCTATGCTCTCATATACTCCATAATCAACTCTTTCTCTATGCCTCATTGACATCCTAAGAGAACTCACTTTTAGACCTTTCTTATTCTTACTACCTGTCCAGAAATATCAGGTTTCTTCCTCCAAATCTATGTCTTCAAAAATTAATTTTTCCTTCCCAAAGGTGTCTGTATCAATTTGATATATCTAAGCCATCCCAACATTTGGAACCACATTTTAATCAATCTCAACAAAAAAATTGTTGGAAATTCTCCTCTCCCCATCAATAACTAGGTGGTAGATTTAACCATTTCCACATCTTCTGAGGGACATTGATAACCACATCCAGCTTGAAGAGGGGACCTTCCATTGAGCATCTTGAGAAAGATCGGGGTTCTCTTCCTCACATGTGGCACCATAGAAAGTAGAAGGACTAGGGACAATGTCCCCATTCACCACATTTTTCTACTTCAAAGGAGAACAAATACTTTGTTCTTAACCTTGAGCATCACCCATATTGTCCTTATCATCCTCTTTAGCAACTTTGAGATTATCCTTTGGAGTACCTTGGGTAGGACCATTCAAATCTTGATTTACTTGATTATCTTATTTCCCTTGATGCTTATCAAATATTTTATATAAACCCTCCTTGTCACCTTATTGAACTTCGTTGCCTATTTGGGCTTCCACACTATCATCCCCTTAGATTTTGGATGCATGGCTTTGTTAGCTTTAAGAAAAAAATATTTGGACCAATGTCCTTATTTCTAGCAGGAAAAGCAGATAATAGGGAGAGATTCATACTCAATTGATTGGACTCATTTTACCACCTTAGATGACAATTCAAAAGGAATAGGAGGATCTGTGGAGTGCACCATTCTTTTTCTCACTGAAGTCATGTCATCACTAAAAAGAAAATCCCCAAAAGAACTTGCAATACCTCTGGATACATTCTCAAGCTAGTATTCTAATTGTAGCCCTAAGAGTCGAACCCAGAGAGGAACAACATCAAAGAAAGTATTAGACAAGTCCATTCTGGGGGACCATTTTTTTAAGGCTAAGGAAGATTTATTGATAACCCATGGACCTCCACAAAGCACATCAGTAAGGTCCTCCTGAAAGGAGATGGTGAAGTAAAAAAATCCTCTTGGAAGAGCCGCAACCTTCACCTACCCCTTAAGCTTCTAGTTCTTGAGAAAAAAATCCCTAACCATCTTAATTTGGTTTGGGCCCCAAGAATTTACACAAAAGGGAGAAATCCATTAGAGAAATATTATGGTCGATGACTTGATCTAGGATCTTGATAAAAAACCTATCTTTGTCTAACTTAGATATCAGGTGAATAGGAGGGAAAAAAGATTTAGTTGTCCACTTAACTCCAAAAATAGATGCCTAGTTTCTAGGAATATTTCCCTACTCTTGCCAAACCTAGATGGCCCGAAGGAGGGAATCACCATTTCAAAAATAGACAAAATTTTGGGGGCAACAAAATTCTAACCCCTCGCATGAAAATAAAATACATCATTGTCTCCCAGAAAAGTGTCAACAAAGATCTTACTGTTAGGATTAGGTAATAGTGAGATGGAGGGTGAATCAGTATTATAGCACTTATTAAAAATTTTCAACCAATTATAAATAATCCATAAGCTTGCAGAAATGAAAAGAACATAATCAAATAACATAGTACTCATAACACCTTTATTTTCTATTGAGGAAACCCTGGCCAATGGAAAACCCCGGTGGGGATGGTACCCACAAGCATGCACTAAAATATAGTGTCCCTGTTAGGAGACCTAGCCTTGTTAGGAGATGAATATTACATAGTACAATTACTTGTTAGAGGAATAATAACCCTATTAAAGGTATACAACACCCTGTTAGGGGCCAACTAAGCATACAACTCTTACAATATAGTTTTGTTACAAAATATTCTCAGTAATGAAAAAAAAAAGCATCACTAATGCTTAGATAGTTCCAGTCATAGTTCTTCAATGATCTTTTCCATCTTCTTCTCTGCCATTCGCATGTCACATCCAAAACTCTATTCACACACACAACTCCTTTTTCTCAATGAAAGATCTTACATATATATCTTTCTTCTTTTCCAAGTCAGCTCTCAAATACAAATATTACATAGTCGGCTCATAATGCAAAATACATATAATAAAGAAAATATAAAATGCATACTCGACACTCCTACATAATCAAAATATAGGTTATCAACAATCCTTATCCAACTCTAATTGCGAGGAGTCCACATCATACTCCCTTAATCATCGCTTATGTCCAGCTGCTCTATATCACTCTTCTACTACTGTTTGTCTATCTTCAAATCTCTCTAACTCGCTGCAAACATCACCAAAACCAAATCAATCTTAGGTGGAGGTCGCACATACCCTATACTATCTTCTTCTAAGATCACTTTCCTTAACTCATCGATCTCGATCTGATACCCAAAATACCTCTGTATTTCTACTTTTATACTTAGCCAATTTCAAAGCCACCATAGCTTAACTTTAAATGAATCGATCAGTATGCCATATGTGTTGCCATAAATGACAACCAAAAATTTGATCACATCATACAAAATTGATCACTTGCCAACAATCTCTCCCTTTGGCATTGATGGAAACACTTAACAAAAAATGACTAAGTGTTCCAACAAAACAAAATTGTCTCTCCTCTATTCATTTTTTTCTTCTCTCTTCTCCCCTATTAACTTTTATTCTCTTCTCCCCCTTTGACAACAATGAAAAAGGTGCATAGAAAGTAATAAAATTAGGGCTTGCTTACCAATTTTAGAATATCTTGAAAGTAATCTTCCAAGATCTTGACTTATGTACTCCATGACTTAAGCAATAGTTGACTAACAGGAATTAGTCCATTTAGTGCAAATGATGCAGTCTCTTCTTATTTCAACTTTGTAGGCATAGAGTTAGACAATGATTCTGTATTTTTCTCCATGTCTGATAAGTGTGCTTCAATAATTGATAGCTTAAGAGTCATTAAACTCTTCAACAAACCAAATCTTGTCAAAACACTCCCTTTCTCAATATCCAATACATTGAGTTTGGGAAAAATTATTTTTACTTCCTTGACCAATTCCGTGACAGATTGTGAAGAGGTTTCAAAACTATCCCTCATACTATTCAAAGTTGCCCTATCCTTGGAAATAATGTCTTCAACATTCTGAATCTGTCTTATAGGGTTTATGCAATAGCTGAATAGTTTCTTTCCATGTGCAATACAACTCTTTGTATTTGCAGTAGTGGTTCTCAGAATTCCCAAGTCCCATGAGATAGACTGGAAAACTTCAATTAGCTTCTTTTCTGAGTTATTATTTTATGCTTTTCCTTCTACAATCTTCATCAAGTTTTCATACTGTCCATCAAACGCATCAAGTGCCAAATTTAGGTTCTCTACATCATCTCTATTCTGAAAAATAATAGGTACGAGGAGCAATTTGTTCATAGTATTAATTGCTCTAGACTTCACCTTGGTCTTCTTGTCACTCTTCTTATTAGATCTCTCCTTTTCTTTAGTGAGTGCAGTAAAAGATAATTTTACCAGGTCATCCTCATCCATACAATCAACATCCATATCAATATTTTTGTCTTTACCTTCCAACAATAAGGTAGAATATGTGTCAACTTCATTCTTGACTTCAACATTTGTTGTTTCTTCTTTCTGCTCCAATTCTTTTTGTTCTTCTTCCTCAGTTAGTGTATTGTCATATTTTTCTTCAAATGGATCCTTCTCATCATGTGAAGTGTCAAGAGTCACAGGCACACTAGAGACATAGAAATTTGGTTGCATATCAACTTCTCTCTTCTGAACACTTTCCTCAGTTGTCTTCGAACTCTCTCCCATTCCTAAGGGTGTAGGCATAGTAGTTGTAGGAAGTGGGGTCTTCTCAAGAATAATGTTCATTAAGATCTGATCTAGTGCCTTTTGAGTCTCTTCTGTAACTTCATCATACTTTCTTGCCATAATCTTTACTAACCTAGTCTTAGTTCTCAATAAAGGTTTCAATTCCTTAAATATTCTCTCTCTTTCTTGCATAGAAACTACATGAAACATATTATAAATTTCTTGATTTATGATAGTTTCATCCTCAATCTATGTTAGCTATTTCCTAGGATCCTATCTACCATATAATTCTTCAAGTATACTACCCTCTATATCCAATACGTTCTTTTTGAAAACAAGTAAATGATTAACTACAACATCCTCAATCAAAAGTTTATTATTTTCTTCATACACTAGTACATTTGAGACCTCTTTTCGATGGCTATGCGTTGCAATTACAACACTACTCTATAGGGAAAGAGACATAGGCTGATGTTGTAGTTTTGGTGTTGGAATCACCGATGGTAGCTATGTCTGTCGTTATTGTGACAGTAATGACCGTCGCAATATACACCAGCTATGAGGCTTAGTATGTCATTGTTACACATTATGAGTGTCATTATTATGATGGGTATGCGATAGAGATGTTGTACATGCGACATCCATCTATCAGACTATTCTGATATCTGGATGTCACGTGTAGTGTCTTGGCATCGGTTGTCCACTAAATACTGTCGCAATTGTGATGGTATGCTATGTTTAAAAAAAAAAAATTTCATGTTCATGGAGTGGGACCTTAAAATATTGAGCTTCTCTTTGTTTTGAGAATAGTTTAACATTCTCTACTTAATAGGGCCAACCATGTGAAGGTGGAAGCTCATCTAGCCCCTCCTACGAGTCTCTAATGACCCTTTATGCCATGTTAAGATCCCTAATATGTAATCTTAGGGATATCGTAAAGGGTCATAAAGGGTCATAAGGGATCCTGGGACACAACAACTGAGAAACATAAATGTAGGCATCATGGTCACAATTGTTTGGAGACACAACATAATTGAGTGGTATACCCAGACAATGCAATGCAACTACTACTCCTCCAGTTCTAAGTTGGCACTGTAGGATCCAAAACCATAGATAAGGAATAAATTTAGAGAGTGGGGGAGGAGGGCCATAACAACTAAAAAAATATATGGATCCTATATTATTTCGGTCGTTATGTCCCTCCTCCTCTGCTGTCTAAATTTATTCCTTATCTATGGGTTTTGGATCCTATAGTGCCAACTTAGAACTGGAGGAGTAGTGGTTGCATTGCATCGTCTAGGTATACCACTCAATTATGTTGTGTCTCCAAAAAATTGTGACCATGATATCTACATTTATGTTTCTCATCTATTGTGATATCTACATTTATGTTTCCCAGCTATCGTGTTTATGTACATGTTCTTTATGTGTTTGGCTTTTCTCCCTCGCATCAAAAATAAGATTTTCCCACTATAAATCGAGAATGCACCTGCAAATGTGTAGAATATAAAGTTTTACAAGGCCCCAGATGTGCATAAATTCAATGTATAATTATGGTCTTGAATAGATAAAGTGGAACTGGAATTTCAGCAAGGTTGGGAAAAGTTTGTGCATAATTATGAACTTTTTCCAAAATTCCTATTTCAGTTTATCTTTACAAGACCATAATTGTACCATTGAATTTATGCCCATCTAGGCCTTCTAACACCATATGTTCTCCTAGTTGTTTATGTTGTGTCTCCAAAGAATTATGACCATGATGCCTATATTTATGTTTCACAGTTGTTGTGAGATTAAAAGACTTCTAAGGAACATGTCATGTTTATGTGGAACTGCATAGGATCATCAACAAAGGGGGTTCTAGATCAGAGAACTCCCTTTCACTTAATAATTATGAATTCATCAATGGTATACTAATTTTTTAGGATTGTAAGTTTCCATTGATGGCTTCAGATTACCAAGCAAAAGGTGTACAAAAGACTTAGCAGCCTCTTGAGCCTTTTGCTTGAATTTCTACCCATCTGGGCCTTCTAACACCATATGAAATGTGATGTGTTTATAGAAGAAATCATACAAACCTATTTAGTGATCATATGTGTTGAAGGTGGCACCTGATGTTTCTGCAATGACTATAGATATTAAATTTTGCATCACTACCTGATGTCGTTGAAGCTACATCAGACTCCACCTTAAATACAATATGATCACTAGACAGGCCTGTATGTCTTCTAATTTTAAGTTGGACTATTTTTGTTCTTGTTTTATGAAGTTGGGTGATCCTTGCCAATGTATCTGGGGTTGAATCCGGTATGCTCCTATATGATCCAAAACCTGCAAGGAAGGAAAATATGGGGTTAGATCCAAAGGATCTAAGCAATGCCTAGAACCCTATTACTAATCCTCATCTATAATTATGCATGTGCATAGTCAAGCCATACACTTCTAAAAGGAACAAGGATAAAATTTATGAAAACCCATCCAAGATATAGAAAATCATAACAAAGTCATAAACAACAATAAGTTCATGAGTTTATAAAAATATGTACAACATATCTACATTAAATTCTAAAAAAGTTATAGTATCTACAATATCCCTCTGTCAATCAAATTTATGCGTATGGTCCCAAGAAAGTAGTGCACAAACTACACAAAGAAGGCATCACAGAAACATGATTTCTTCTTTTTCCATTAAAGCAATCTCGGCGGTACTAGCTGCCTCTTGAGCCTTGCACAATTTTGACTCATTTCCTAAATCAAGTATAGACGTAGATGGGGTGGATGTAAATGTGGTTTCATTGACCCACCGAAAGCATTGACATCCACTATTTCCCTACAATACCAAATCTACATCAGTTCTTCCTAAAATTATTATAACTTGTCACATTACTTTTAAACATTAAAATATAATTCCATATCCAGACCTTTTTCCTATTTGGGAAACTCCAAAATGGACTCCCAGGATTACTTGTTGTGTGTGACGTCTTCAACACACAAGGGCCAACACCACATTGACACATAGGTACATTGACCAAAGCCATTGATGCTATATCGATAAATATTGCACTGTCATTCCAACATATCATTTTGTTTAGTTGGTTATTTTGTTCATTCATACTAATTATAATTTCAATAAAAAGCAACATACTAATCATGTAGACAAAACCTCAAATCAAATTGCAAAATGACTATTGTCAATCATAGTACATGTAAATGCAACGTCCTAACTGCACTTCATGGAAACCATATGCATAGTTGTGATTGGGACTTTTAGTCCTTACCACACATTGAAATGCATGTAAAGGCATGTGATTGGGACTTTTAGTCCTTACCACACATTGAAATGCATGCAAAGGCATCTACAGTTGGGGACATGTCAAATTGTGATATTTCTATAAAGATTCAACTATATAGTTTGACATTCACAAATTGCCTTGTGTCAGCTGCAGTTAATAGACTAATCTCATGAAAATTGTTGATGTTTTGACAATTCCTCTCATTACTTCTTCTCCGCTTGAAAAAATTGGGACTACCCGAGAAAGACAAGTAGGCTCTACTATACCCTTTTCCATGTTCACTACATGCATAGCTAATCTCTTCTTCGCTATCTCCATTCCTCATCATGCTTCATCCTTTCTATATTAGTGGCCAAAATATTGATATTTAGAGTCTACTCACTTTCCCAGGTACTCCTAATTGTATGAATTGGAGTTGAACCATGTGTCACCTACACTCTTGCAAGTCATTGTCGACACATCAATAATTTTTGTGACATGATAAGAAATTTGTGCATGTAAAATTCATGGATGAAACATGGTTTAATGAGTTTGAATAAAAAACTATACAGTTGAATCCAGATAGCAATATCAGAAGATAATGAAAAGTTTTGATGAAATTTTAATGGGATATGTAGTCGGGTATAAAAAAGAATGGTCCATGAAGAACAAAAGAAAAAAAGAACAAAAGAAAAAAAAAGAATGACATCAAGCATTCCAAATGCAAAGATGTAAACAATGCCGCTATTAAACAGTGAGCTCATAAACAATGCATGATGCCCTAGCTTGTAGCCTGCGAGCCATCAAGACATTTCCTCATGAAATGATCATCAACAGGAAGTACCACATAGTGAATATCAACATTAAAATATATATATATATATATATATATATATGGGGAGTACCACATAGTACATACATATACATATACATATACACATACATATACACATACATATACATATACATACACATACATACATACATACATACATACATACATATATATATACATACATATATACATATACATATATACATATATATGTATGATGTTATTGTTGTCATTACATGCTTGCTGCTGTTGTACACCATATATTATTTTATACATGATAAGCAATTTGTGCTTGTCAAATTCATGGATGAAACATGAGTCAATGAGTTTGACTCAAAAAACTATACATTTCAATTGAGATAGCAATATCACAAGATAATTAAAAGTTTTGATAATCAGATTTACATAAGTTTTTGAATCCCGATAGCAATATCAATAGCTAGATGATTTTTGGTAATTATGATGAACATATGGATATCTAGACCCTGAGTATGTATCGATAAAAAAATTTACAAAGAAGAGTATTCCAAACATTATGTTAAATAGTTAACTTTCATGTCTACGTTTGATCTAAAGATGGCCTAGTTTGTTGACAAAAATGCCAACTCCAAAGATGTAGTCCATCATAACATTCTTATTGTCACAAGTGAAAAAATCTTCATTTTGACCATGGAAGATACTCATAGAAGTGTAGTCATCATTAGCGCAAGATTTCTTTAACACCTCCCACGCCTCCACCATTTTATTTCACAAGCCAGCTCTATAATAAAAAAAAGAGCCAAGCCTGCCAGAGATAATGTTTGGATTGATGGTTTGGATCCCTTGCGCAACTTTTTGTGAATTTTTGGAAACAACCACATGCTTAACCAACTTCAAAACCCATTCTAACTGACCGGTAACTTCAAAAAGAGTAGAAAATACTAGTTTATAGATCACCCCATCGTGTACATGCGAGCCAGCAATATTACGTTTCAGGAGGTAGAGAATAGCATGTTTGATGTCATCATCATGCACATTAAATAATCTGGAGCACTATTCTTCCAATGACTCCAAATGACAACATTCAATACCAAATGTAAACAATGCTAGTATTAAACAGTGAGCTCATAAACAATGCATGATGCCCTAGTTTGCAGCCTACGAGCCATCAAGATATTTCCTCATGAAATGATCATCAACAAAAATTACCACATAGTACAAATGGGGAGTACGACCACATAGTACATACATATACATATACATATACATACATATACATATACATATACATATACATATACATATACAGATACATATAGATATACATACATATACATATACATATACATATACATATATACATACATATATATACATATTTATGTATGATGTTATTGTTGTCATTGCATGCTTGTTGTTGTTGTGCACCATAAATTGTTTTATACATGATAAGCAATTTGTGCATGTAAAATTAATGGATGAAACGCGAGTCAATGAGTTTGACTCAAAAAACTATACACTTGAATTGAGATAGCAATATCATAAGATAATTAAAAGTTTTGATAATCAGATTTACATAATTTTTTGTAATGATAATCAGATTTACATAAGTTTTTGAATCTAGATAGCAATATCATTAGATAGATAATTTTTTGTAATGATGATGAACATATGGATATCTAGACCCTGAGTATGTATCAATAAAAACTCATGAAATTATGTAAATCTGATTATCAAAACTTTTAATTATCTTATGATATTGCTATCTCAATTCAAGTGTATAGTTTTTTGAGTCAAACTCATTGACTCACGTTTCATCCATTAATTTTACATGCACAAATTG
>MU225022.1:5012948-5026378 GCA_018584345.1 Thuja plicata | reverse complement strand
TATATATATATATATATACACACACACACACACAGAAACACACACACACACACACACACACACCTTTTAGAAGAATATGCAAGAGTACATGCATACATAAGAGGATGAACATAAATAATATGGGTATTTAATATATGTTGTACTGAATTTACCACATCTATTACAACTGCAAAGCCCTTATTTTTTGTTTGTTTACTTTTATAGTATCAAATGCATGCTAAGAAAAAGGACAATGGAGGATAAGGATTCCCCTTCATAGGCACTTTGTGTCGCAGATAGTCCTTTTAGCATTTGATGAACCTTTTCTCTACCTATTAGTATTGCTACACTGTTGTGATTTTGTAGCTTTCCTTTTTCAAAAAGATGGGTTCAGGATGGATTAGTGGAGTCATGGTAGTAATGCTCTTAGTATTGGAGCTCTTGGCATGCTATTTCTTTAGTTGTGTATCTGCCAAGGAGGTGAGTATTCATACATGTATGATAGTATATATACATTGAGTATTGACAGGGTTTGTGGTTTGTGATAAATGGTTTAATGGGCCTGTGTTGTACATGTTTTGTTACAGGTATATGTTGTCGATTCAGTATATTAGCCTTTCATATATGGATATGTAGCTTTAATTGACTTCAGACCTGAGCTCTTTTAGAAATTTGGGTGTTTCATTCTAAACATGAGGGGTTCTCATTTTAGTTGAAAATAATGTTATGTAAGCCATTGAATGGCATAAGGGATAGTTATGTAACCTTGGGGTCACTTGAGTGATCCAAGGACTTATGGAAAAACCTTCTAAATATCCTAAATGGGGGTATGAGACACCATGTTGTCGAGTTGACAACACCATTAAGCCTATTTTGTTTTCATAGTCATTTTTATGATTGTTATGGAATAGTTTTGGGCAGTTAGGTGGTTGCAATCGGGTTTCTTTGAAGAGTTTGAGTCTATTTCTTTGTTGATCCATGTGAGTTGAAAGGGGGTGGTAGACATATAATGACTAATAATGATGATTCTATATGATAAAATTCCATATGTGCAAACCAAATGAAAGATTCATGTATGTATGTATGTATGCATGTTTGTATGTATGTATGTATGTGTGTATGTATGTATTTATGTATGTCTGTATATATGTGTGTATGCATTTATGTATTTGTGTATGTATGTATGTATGTATGTATGTATGCATTCATGTATGTATGTGTGCGTGTGTATATATAGACACACACATATACATACATAAATATTCACACACACACACACACACATATATATACACATATACATGCACACATGCATATATATATATATATATATATATATGTATGTATGTATGTATGTATGTACATGTATATATATACATGTAAATATATAGGTATATGTATACATACACACACACATATATAAATATACATATACATATATAAACATAAATACACATACTTATATGCATACACACGCACCCAAGAAATGTCATGTCTATGGATATGTCCAAACATGCACCAAGAAGCATAGTAACTCACAAATAGATTTTTAACAATTATTTGAGTTCAATAACATTTAGAAATTTGAGTTAATACCTATTAAACATGAATAAATATACACTACATGAGGAAGAATTTCAACAATGATTCCAAATTTGAATATTTATACAAATCCCTAACATTGAATACAAGTGAGATACTAATCTCTCCTTCATACTATTTATACAAATCACTGACATTGAATACAAGTGAAATATTTATGCCCTCTATAAAGTCAACTTCATAGGCATTAGATTATAAATTCCTTAAGATCATACATGGACCTATCTTCTTCCATTTTAATTTATTAAAGGATCCTAGGTGTTTGAAAGCCTTAGGAGTTTTTACTTTTCAAAGCATTTAGATCTTTCACATATTCCTCTAGCTCCATTGTCTCCTAAGCATCATCTTCATGGTTTGATATATATAGAAATAGTTACCTCATTGTACATTGGTAACCTAATTACTAGATGAGTGACTACAGTACCCTAGTTTGCATTATTAGACGATCTTGTTTAATTTGTGTTTATTTCATGAAAAGATACATGTAAAGGAAAAGAAATTTCTGCATCTAAAGATTACATGTATATACTATATATATGCCAAATAAATTGTATATACTATACATGGAAAGGAACTGAAAGATAAAATCATCTAGGCTGCTATGAGCATAGACAACTTTCAGAAGAATATGCAAGAGTACATGCATACATAAGAGGATGGACATAAATATTAAGGGTTCCAGACATTGCCTAAAGTGATGAATTTTTGACTCGGGTATGAATCTAGTGTGCTCCTATGTGATCCAAAACCTGAAAAGAAAAGAGAGATGGGGGTTACATAAATAATATCTAAGCAATGAATGGAATCCTAATACTGCTCCTCATCTACAATTATGCATGTGCATAGTAAAACCATATACTTCTGAAAGAAAAACCATGCTATAGGACATGTGCACTCAGAAGAATGTTGCAGAAAGGAAAGAAGATACCATGTTTTTCCTCATTAAATTATCATAAAAGGGGAGTACCACATAGTGAATATCAACAGAAAAAAAAAAAAAGAGATATAAAACACTTCACAGAATGCCTTGAAGGTAATAGAAATGATGCCCTAGCTCTCAAAGCTCGCGGGTCATCAAGCATTCCAAATGCAAAGATGTAAACGAATGCCAATATTAAACAGTGAGCTCATAAACAATGTATGATTCCCTAGCTTGTATCCCACAAGCCATCATGACATTTCCTCATGAAATGATCATAAACGGGGAGTACCACATAGTGAATATCAATAGCAAAAAAAATAAAGAGAGATCAAACACTTCACACAATTCCTTGAAGGTAATAGCAATGATGCCCTGTCTCTCAAAGCTCATAGGTCATCAAGTATTCCATATGCAAAGATGTAAACAATGCCAGTATTAAACTATGAGCTAATAAACAATGCATGATGCCCTAGCTTGCAGCCCGCGAGCCATCAAGACATTTCCTCATGAAATGATCATCAACGGGGAGTACCACATAGTGAATATCAACAGCAAAAAAAATAAAGAGAGATCAAACAGTTTAGACAATGCCTTGAAGGTAATAGCAATGATTCCCTACCTCTCAAAACTCACGGGTCATCAATCATTGGAAATGCAAAGATGTAAACAATGTCAGTATTAAACAGTGAGCTATTAAACAATGCATGATGCCCTAACTTGCAGCCCGCTAGCCATCAAGACATTTACTCATGAAATGATCATAAACAAGGAATACCACAAAGTGAATATCAATAGAAAAACAAATAAAGAGAGATCAAACACTTCACACAATGCCTTGAAGGTAATAGAAATGATGCCCTATCTCTCAAAGCTCGTGGGTCATCAAGCATTCCAAATGAAAAGATGTAAACAATGCCAGTACGTATTAAACAATGAGCTCATAAAAATGTATGATGCCCTAGCTTGCAGCCCACAATCCATCAAGACATTTCCAGTATTAACAATGCCAACAATGCCAGTATTAACATTCATATTATGTCATTAAATCAACAAATGCCATCAAAATGAAGTTGAGTTAATGAGAATACAAAGCTCAAATGCCTACCTAATCAAGTCATGGATACCTACATATATGAAGATTCCAATCTTCCACAGTTAGGCCCTCTTCACGCTAAATTAGAAATGAGCCTTTCTTTTTTTTTTTTTTTTCTAATGATGCGGGTGTCTCAATTCTGACAGTACCATTGCTATTACAACAACATCATGGGCACTTGGAAAAAAACACAAAAATCACACACAAATGGTAGTGCCATCGCAAATTGGCATCGAAATTCAACCCCAAATGTTGTAGTGATACATGTCATATTATTTGTCAATAGAAAATAACTTCCCTTGTTCGATCGCTCTCTTCTCAATCATCTTCAAGTCAGGTTTCCACATGTGTTTCATACTTTTAGTTTTCTTCTCTTCTCTCATAGTGCTTGGTTCCTTGGGTGGTGAAATCTGACTACTAGATCTAGTACTCACTCATTCTAGGGGTAGTCTTTTCTACCTGGGAGGTCTATTGTGGTGGAGGAGGTGGAATTTCTACCATCTCTACATCAGGAAGTGTAAAAGATGTAGTAGTAGAACTTTCCAATTCATAAGTTCACTCTGCTAGCTTCTTCTTGACTTCCTTCAATTATTCCTCTATGAATCCTACCTTAATACCACATTCATGCACAATGTTGTCTACTTTTCTCTTCCTCAAGCCTCTAGCCTGTTCCTCTCTTACCTTAGCTGATTTTTCCTCATAAGTTCCCCATCTCTCCTCAGATGTATTTATCTCAGATGTGTTCATTTTGCATAGTTAATATCTCAGAACTTACCTCATATCCCATAGGATAGAACCATTTATTCCTCAGTATAGCTACCCCAAAGCATACACAATCAGTTTCAACCATGAAAAAGATTGTATCCTTTTACTTCTCAACTAAGTCTTCAGGTATCATGTATCTTCCCTTATCTTCCTCTGAAGAATCTTAATCATACCAAACAACTCACAATCAACCCATGTGCTTTTTTGTCTTCTGTAACTCTATGATATCTATATACCAGTAGGTATCCATTTTCTCCAACCACTAGGGTGCATGCCTGGAAATTCGTGTTCAATGTATATGTACATATGCATCAATAGTGAACCAAATCTAAAGGTCTTTGATCTGTCTTTCTTTATCAATTTCACATTCTCCAAACATTGTTGTGCTAACACTACGCATAGATTGTATTTAGTGTTTTCTTTCACCATTCTATATGACATCATGATAACTCCTGTAGATACTAAATTAGGTCTTCTACTATACTAGAATTTGTACCAAGTATCATAGAAATCAACTTTACATCCTGTTGCACAATGTCACTTACTGTCATAGCTCGCCTGTCCCATTTTGAATGTGTTAGGGTTTCAACTTGCTTCTTCACATGTTTTTCTGCTACATGAATGATTCCAGTATTATCCAAACCAGTAATCTCATGAATCAATTCACTGCACATTTTCATAGGTTGATCACCTATCCGAATGAATTGATCATGCACTCTGCTCAACAATATTTTAAAACATTCTTCTTCATCAAATTCATATAAGTCCAGAATTTTCATAATGCTCAATTGATCAGCATTCTTGTATTCATCTCTCATAATGCCTTTGTTAGTCATATACTCCATTGCAGTAGAAATTGCATCAATACCTAGTATATCATACTTACAATCAATGTATTCCCTAATGTATTCTACGTGTAAAACTCTATACGGTGTCTGAGAAAATGCTCCTTTAGGGTCTTCTTCACAAGACTTGAAAGGATTTTTCTTGAATTTGTATCTAGGTTTATCTACAACATCATAGATAATTGGTGCATCTATATCTAGATGATTTAAATAGCTCTTACATGCTAAATTTTGAGTATTCCCTTCAATCTATCACACACGACAATTGTAGAATAGACTAAATCTCTCTTCTCTATGATTTCCTTAGGTCTCTCTTCGTCAAATGGTAAGGAAATAGATAATCATATGGTATTTTATACAATGTTAGGTCATTAAAATTTCACTTTACCCAATATTGTCCAGTCGACTGTACATCTTGCGATCATGCAATAAGCATCATCCAATGTTGCACTCTTAAATATATACTCCATGATGTCGGCCATAATCATACCTAAGCTCAATAGAGCTCAATCCAAAAAATCAGGGGTGGGATATAGTCTGATATCTTCATCCAATGCTCCCCCTAAGGCCATGATTGGCCAATTAGGTCAATTCTCCTTTGTTACCATTAGGCAAAGATCCAGTAAAATCTATTGTCTCTCCTTGAACCAATGTCTCACTTGTCTCTTTGATCTTCCATATCTTACCACTGTTTTTATCCTCTGCTTTCTTAAAACAACTATCAAATTCACTCTTTAAATCTGCAACACTCTTACCAATATCATTTCCATTCTTCTGTGTATTCATAGGAGGTGGTACTCTTCTGTTGTTTACTCCATTATACCTGGAACATTTTTCTATATGACCTACATTATTGCATTTGTAACATACAGGAGGTCTTCTTTACTGATTTACTTGCAGCTTAGAATACTTCGCAATGTGTCCAGTTTTATTACATTTGTAGCATGTAGTTTTCACTGTAGGTTCTCTTCCATTGTCTTGTCTATATCCAGATTGATTAGGTTTCTTTCATTCTTCTTTCTTATGCCCATATCCATTACAATTAAAAAAATAACTAGAAAAGGTCTTAAAAGGGGCATTACCTCTGCAATCTCTTTTCATGTGTCCAAACTTGTTACACCCAAAGCATCTACTATTGAAGGGTCTGATCTTCTCTCTGGGTTCTTCAATAGTAGGTTTTCCAGCATCAAACTTTGCATCAGATTTATCTTCTTGTTTCTTCAAATATTCAGCTTCATTGAATCCAACACCAGTCATATCACCTTTAGGTTGATGCAGGTCTCTTTGTTTATCGATCAAGTTAGTGCTAGTGTGAAGTTTCTCAATGTGTTTATTTTCCTCAACAAGTTCACCTTTTATGATCTAATTGTATTTCTCCAGTTCTAGATACTTATTCTTGTAGTTGTTAGCCTCATTCTTCATTTTCTCCATCAAAATATATGTACTATTAAAATCATCTTCAATCTTCTTCTTAGCATCCTTTTGTAATTGAATCTCTCTAGTCATGACTTCATTTTCAAGCTTCAAGGTTTCATTTTCTTCTTCAAGTTACTTCATTTGATCTGAATTGTCTTTGTCTAAATCTTCTTTTATCTGAACCACAAGATCATGTCTCTGACTTCTGGAAAGTTTAAGCTAGTCTCTAAGTTTCTTTATAAATTTCTCAGCTCTTCGCATGTTGAATCTTAATTCTCCATTCTCTGCTTTTTCTTTGTTAACGTCTTCAAGTACAGCATCAAATTTTTCTTTCAAACAATCTAAATCCATTATGATTCCCTGTAAGCTGTTAGACTTTCTCTCCAAGGGCCAAAAGCTCTGATACCAATTGTTAGGATTAGGTAATACTGAGAGGGGGGTGAATCAACATTACAACACTTATTCAAACTTTTCAACCAATTATAAATAATCCATAAGCTTGCAGAAATGAAAAGAGCGTAAGAAAATAACACAATACTCATAACACCATTATTTATTGTCGAGGAAACCCTGGCAAAGGGAAAACCCTGGTGGGGTTGGTACCCACAAGCATGCACTAAAATATAGTGTCCTTGTTAGGTGACCTAGCCCTATTAGGAAATGAATATTACATAGTACAATTCCTTGTTAGAGGAATAACAACCCTGTTAAAGGTATACAACACCCTGTTAGGGGCCAATTGAGCATACAACTCTTACAATATAGTTCTATTACAAAATGTTCTTGGTAATGAACAAAACAAGCATCACTGATGCTTAGATATTTTTGATCATAGTTCTTCAATGATCTCTATCATTTTCTACTCTGCCATTCTCATGTCACATCCAAAAATCTGTTCACACACACAACTCCCTTTTCTCAATGAAATATCTTACATGTATATCTTTCTTCTCTACCAAGTTGGCTCTCAAATACAAATATTACATAGTCAGCTCATAATGCAAAATACATTTAATAAAGAAAATATTAAATGCATAGTCGACGCTCCTACATAATCAAAATATAGGTTATCAACAATCATTATCCAACTTTGATTGCCAGGAGTCCACGTCATACTCCCTAAATCATCGCTTTTGTCTAGTTGCTTTGTATCATTGTTTTGTTGTTGTCAGTCTGTCTTCAAATCTCTCTAACTAACTGTAAACATCACCAAAACCAAATCTATCTTAGGTGGAGGTCACACATACCCCATACTATCTTCTTCTAAGCTTGCTTGCCTTAACTCATCGATCTCGATCTTTGATACCCAAAATACCTCTGTATTTTTTCTTTTGTACTTAGCCAATTTTAGAGTCACCAAAACTTAACTTTAAATGAATCGATCAGTATGCCAGATGTGTTTCCATAAATGACAACCAAAAAGTGGATCACATCATACAAAATTGATCATTTTCCTACACTCACCCACCAGGCCCACCTGGGCTGGCCCTTGCGTAGGACCAAGAATCTGACCGTCCTCCAAATCTACATTTGAATGTCCATCGCTAGAACACTTATCTTGTTGACCCTTAATTCCACCCTCTCCTTCCTTTGCAACCAAAGAATTGGTAGCAGAGAGCCCAACCTGCTGGTTCGGCCTGATCCCTCCCTTAAACCCTCACTCAGAACTATTCTCGCTCTTTTCCATTTCTCATGGAACATTTTTAGTACACTCATTTAAGTTTACTACTTTCTAGTT
Source organism: Thuja plicata (assembly GCA_018584345.1). Classification (NCBI taxonomy): domain Eukaryota; kingdom Viridiplantae; phylum Streptophyta; class Pinopsida; order Cupressales; family Cupressaceae; genus Thuja; species Thuja plicata. Next base: position 5,018,018 of record MU225022.1, on the reverse strand, counting down.
TTAAATATTTTTTCATAGAAGGATAACTTGGCATTTTTTTTGCCCTCATACAAATCGACAACAGTAATATAAAATTATTTTAACATATGGAAATGTTTTTAAAGGTTAACAATATTAGAAGGTACACAATTTTGAATAGTATAGCAATTATAAACTATCATAATTATTATTTATTCCATTAAGGCATATTCATAAATTTTGGGGGTGGTACTTTGGAGTGAATAAAATAGTTATTAATAATATATACTATTTATATATTCTATATGAATAATTATTTTTATTTTATTATTTATTAATTATATAGTTATAATTAATACATAAAGCTCTTTTTACATATAATTTGTTTAATTATAATACATGTAATTTTTATTTATGTTATTTAAGTTTTTAATGTTTTTAATATTTGTTATAATATATTATAAAATACAAAATAGTTTAATTTTTATTTAACTTATTTAGTTATAAAAAATATATTTTATATTAATAATATATATTATTAAATAAAAAAATATGAATAAGTATAATGGAGTTATAAATATGCTACGTAATAAATCATGTAATTGAAATTTTAATGTGATTTTAAATTTTTTTTTATAATTATATGTAGTTGAAATTTTTGTTTGAAACTATTCTTTGAATAACACTTATATTTTTGATATATTGATATTGGTGAAATTTTATTCTAAGAAATATGGACAAACTTGAGCTTTGTGGGTTTTTTTTCTAAAAAAGAATTGTGTTAATATGGAGAAACCACTAAAAAATTATATAATGATTTACTAAATAAATCAATATAACCAAAAAAACTCAACCAATAGCAATTTTGATATTGTGTTTCTCCTATTTTATATTATATTACATAGTTTTTTAATTTTCTTTTTAACAACTTATACACAATAACACATATGGATATATTTGTCTAAGCTAATGTGAAAATTCCTATTGTAGTCACTGATTATTAATCTCCTATCTCATAAGGACTATTTAACTGCTAAAAATAAATTTACAGCTGAATATCAAAAAATAACACAACTGCAACTTCACTAAAATACGGAAAGAAATAAGCAACACAATGAACACAATAATTTTGGACAATTGTCCCTGGAAAAACCCTGAAGGGAAAACCAGTATTGCAGATGAGAAATATATTAAACTTCAGAAAACTAAGAGATACAAAATTCCTTGCCTCTCACTGGCAGAATTCCGACAATCTCCCAATTCCTCCTACTGATATTTCTCCACTACTATCCCCAACACTATCACTATGCCCTTGCTATCACTGCAAGTTCATTTGCTAACACTGCAAATGCTTCTCCAACATTCATTATTTCCAAATGACCCAATGACCCCTTTTTATACTACTCATGTTGGAAAACCAACGGTCGAGATTGATTCTCAATCAACGATTGAGATTAAGACATCTCAATAACCACCAACAAACTTGGTTACGAGGCGTCACCTAAAAAGAGCCAATATTAAATAATAATTTTTTTTATCCTAACAACATTTGTTTGACAAAAACAATCATTTTCTAATTTCTGGGTCAGGACGAACAGCTGTCCAAAACTACCCATAACTAATAATGTTATTTTTGGATAAGGACGAACAGCTATCCAAGCTACCCATAATTAGCACTCCCTCTTAGCGAGGAAGCTTTTATGCACGACACCCATCTTATCTCTGAAGAAGATGAATTTTGCCTTCCCCAATGCCTTTGTCAGAATGTCTGCTACCTGCTCCTCTGTAGGTATGTACTGTAGCTAAACAATTCCCTTCTATACACAATCTCTGATGAAGTGATACCTGATATCTATATGTTTAGACCTATCATGAAACACCAGATTTTCAGACAACTTGATGCAACTCTGATTATCACAATGTATCACAGTAGTCTCAACCTTCTGACCAAACAAGGCCACTAGCAACTTCCAAATCCATATAGCTTCACATGTTGCCATGCTAGCTGCTATGTATTCTGCTTCTGATGAACTCAAGGCCACATATTTTTGCTTCTTGCTGAACCAAGAGACAACTCTTGATCCCAAGCTAAAACAACATCCTGAAGTACTCTGTTTGTCAGTTGTACTACCTGCCCAATCTATGTCAGTATAGCCTATCAACTTGATACCTTCACCTCAAACATATCTGATCCCGAACTCAACTGTACCATGAAGATAACATAGCACATGCTTAGCCACCATCCAATGCACTCTCTTTGGCTCCACCATGAACTGATAAAGAGAGTTTACTGCAAAGGCTATATCTAGCCTGGTGTTGACCAAATACATGAGCGAACCAATCAGCTGCCTGTATAAGGTGGGATCAACGTCCTTTTCCTTGGATGCATCTACCTTCCTCCAATTAGTGATCATGGGTGTAGACATGGCTTTACAATCTTCCCTCTCGAATCTCTTCAAGATTTCAATGCAATATTTCCCTTGACCAAGGAAAATCTCTCCATCAGTCTGCCACACTTCCATGCATAGAGAGTAGTGCATAAGTCCAAAATCCTTCATCTCGAACTCTTCTAAAAGGTCCCTCTTGCAATCCTCTATGAGCCCTGGTGCACCTATAAGAAACAAGTCATCCACATATAGAACAAGAATGAGAACCTCACCCCCAACCACCAAGTAGTAGAGGTTCGCATTAGCCTCACTCTTCACAAAGCCCATTTCCTGCAAGTATGTATCAATGCACTCATACCATGCTCTAGGAGCCTGCTTGAGTCCGTATAAGGCTTTCATTAATTTGCACACATGGGTCTCCTTGTTGTGTGCTAAAAATCCTTCTGGTTGTTCTATGTATACCTCCTCCTTCAATTCTCCATTAAGGAATGTTGTCTTGACATCCATTTGATGGATTTTCCATCCCATCTGTGCTGCAAATGAGATCACATCTCGTATAGAAGTATACCTGGCCACTAGAGAAAATGTCTCCTCATAGTCTATTCCCTCCTTCTGAGAGAACCCCTTAGCCACATACCTTGCCTTGTATTTCTCGATGCTACCATCTGCACCATGCTTGATCTTGTAGATCCAGCGTGATCCAACCACTACCCTTTCTGTTGGTCTAGGAACTACCTCCCACACATCATTATGCATTATTGAGGTATATTCTTCAACCATAGAATCTCACCATACCTGATGCTTTGCAGCTTCCTGATAGCTGGAAGGTTCACTATCTACCAAGTGGTTGACTAATTCCACATAGTCATTGAACTTGGGTGGTTGTCTCCTCTATCTTGTACTCTTCCTAGGAGCTCCCACAGACTCCTGAGTATCCCTTTGTGTGTCTTGAACCTCATGGTTCCTGCTGCCAATTGTAGAGGATGAAATATCAACCTCTATATCCTCTAGATGCATATCATGTTGCACCAGTTGCTCCATACTCTGTGAATCTTCACCACTTGAGTCTATGCTTGTACTAGTAACTGTACTTGAACTTTGTTGTCCTTGACTTGGACCTAGAGATTTCATTGGCTGCTCACTCTAATCATCTGCTAGCAATCTATAGACCTTCTAAGTGCCTTGTCCTCCATGAAATTGACATCACGTCTGACAATAATTCTTTTGGTCCCTGGACTGAACATCCTATATGCCTTTGAAGTTTCACTATACCCAACAAAGTAGCCCTTCTCTGCAGCCTGATATAACTTGGTACATGTGTCTCTAGGAATAAGACAATATGCCAAACTCCCAAATATCCTGAAGTGACCAACATCTGGCTTCTTCCCTATGAAAGCCTCCTCTAGTGTCATTTTCCCTAGTACCTTGTGTGGAACCCTATTCTGAATGTAGACTATTGTAGTACATGCTTCTTCCCATAAGTAGCGGGGCATGTCCTGGTCATGTAGCATAGTCCTTGCTACCTCTGATATAGAATGGTTCTTCCTCTCAGCAACTCTATTCTATTGTGGATTGTAAGGAACAGTCCACTCTCTCCTGATTCCTTCTTTGGTACAAAAATCCTGGAAGTCATTTCCTTTGTACTCGCCTCCATTGGCTGACCGAAGAACCTTTATCTTCCTTCCTTTCGAGTTCTCCACAAGAGCCTTGAACTCTTGGAAGTGACTGAAAACCTCATCCTTGGTCTTCAAGAAGTATATCCAGGTCTTCCTAGAGAAATCATCAATAAAGGTAGCATAATACTCATATCCTCTAAGAGACTTTGTTGACATAGGTTCACATACATCTGAATGTACTAAATCAAGAACACCCATAGATCTGGTGTCACTCCTTGGAAAAGATGCTTTCGCAAACTTCCCCAACACACATCCCTTACATACATCATCATGCTCTGTGCTCACCTCTGGAACACCTATCATCGTCTCACGAAGCAATCTAAGTGCTCCATGATGAATATGGCCCATCCTCCTATGCCATAGCTCTCCAAGATATCTAGGGTTACTGCTGCTCATTAGTGCCTTAGGAGTATCAAACTGTAACCTATAAAGGAGACCACTCCTAACTCTAATAGATACGGGTGATTTCCAATCTTTATGCTTAATCAAAACATGCATCCCTCTAAAGAGAACATTATACCCTTTATCCTGAAGGACAGATACAGAAACCAAATTCATACCTAAGCCTGGCACATGCAACACATCATGAAGAGGAATTACCTTTCCATTCTCCCTCTGAAACTAAACAGTCCCTTTCCCAACTGAGTTGAGCTTGGACAAGTTTCCCATAGAAATCTGGATACTGGTGTTCTCCTCCTTGTAGTTGGAGAAGTATTCTCTAACTCCTATCATATGAAATGACGCTCCACTTTCTAAATACCAAACACTCTGTGAGGTTGAGCTAATCATACAAGCTATGAGTGCAAACTCATCCTCTAATCTACTAGAGAGCTCCTCTGCACTTGCTGAAGCCAGCACCTGGTTCTTGCCCTTCTTATCTTTCTTTCTTTGTGGGCAATTGTTGACATAGTGGCCAAAATTTTGACAACCAAAGCACTTGACCTTAGATAGGTCCTTCTTCTTTTCACTTTGTGAATTTGCTCCTTTGCTAGATCCCTTCTTTGCTTTCCCCTTTCCCGCTAGGGCAACATTTTCTTGTTCCACCTCAC
>MU225022.1:4950722-4993106 GCA_018584345.1 Thuja plicata | reverse complement strand
TCGATTGATTTGTTGATCTCATTGTTTCATGTGAGAAGTGCATCATGGATGGTTTAATTCTTTTGACGAAAGGAAACTACAAGAAATGGAGTGACTTAGTTCTCGCTCATGTTAGTGAGAATAATATATTGCCCTATTTGTATGAGCACAAACCTTCTAATCATCCTTATGATCAGAACTCTTTGATAAAATTTCTCAATGTTATTTATTTTAATATAGATGGTGATTGTCTCAATTCAATTGATGAAGATAAGGTGGAGACCAATCCTGATCTTTGGACCTTTCTTTGGGTAGTGTATGGAGATCCACATGTTCCTCCACTCCCAAAAGGTCTAGAAAATCTAGTTGTAACTCCCACTTCTCTAGTTGAGATCACTTCTACTATTTCTATTGATGATTCTTGCATGGATTCTTGTGATTCACTGCAACAAGATATTCCTTATCTTCTAGTAATAGTTCCTTGGGATGACTTCTTGACATACATTGCAAGTTTTTTTTGTAAAGTCCTACATTGTAGACTTGGGATACATCATTGATGATATTCATCTTCGCTTTGATGAGTATAATCCATCTTCATTTTTTTCTAGGGAGCACTCTAGCCCTCATCTTGATTTTCCACCTGATTCTTCTTCTGAGTTTGAGGAATCTCAAAATTCACTTGAGATGTCACATTACATGGTTGAAATTGATCATACTCATGTGTTGGAGATTCCTATTCAGTTTCTTGATACATAATTCATTTTAAGGATTCTTCCTAGCGAATGGGGAGGTTTCATTAATACACCTATAGCATTGTTTCTTCCTAATGGGAGGAACATTATCCAGATTCCATGGAGTAGTTTCTACATTGATCTTGGAGCATCTATCATGTGTGTACATTCTACATTGAGGGAGGAATTATTTTCTTCTCTTCCTACTTCATATTTTGAGGAGGCATCTTCATACTTCATTTGGATTCCCCTTCCTTCTTCCTATCCACAATGGAAATCATCCTTGCATCTATATTTGGTCTATCTTCTTCCCAAGGGGAAAAATTTTGTTTGTAGGCATTGGTCTATGTTTTGCCTTCAAGCACTCATCATCCTTGGAGAAAATAATTAATTATGTGGGGGATATTAAGTCTTATTCTTCCCTTCATATGGGGGGATTCTTGCTTGTATATACATGATGTATGTCATAATGGGGGGGTTTTGATTACTCCATCCATCCACGCATCTTGTTTTCTTTTCATCTCTCTTTTTGGGAAGGGTTTTTCCCATGAGGTTTTCCCCCTTTCTCCACTTTATGAGAGATTTCATTTCATATATTTTGCACGTACATATTTTACATGGGTACCTAACATGGCCTAGTGTTAGGACCCATCTTGCATTGTCATCTAACATTGTGAGCTTTAAGTACATTCCCCTAATTTTCACTTAAAGGGCTGTTGGTGTAATTAAATATTATTAATTAAATTTTACTTAATTTTACTTAGGATAATGCATTGCATATTTAATGCAGGAGCATCTTGGGTCCTTGGTAATCTTGTATCATCCAAAAACAATCACTGTTCTAGTGGACTCTTGTTACCATTTTTGTGTTTGTTTGTTCTTGGTCACTGGTTGGGTGATTGTTGGCTTGGTGATCTTCTATGGATCTTTAGAAGGTGTAGTCATGATATGATTTTCATGGGGTCATTAGTAATCTTTTCCTATGAGAACAAGTCATTTGGATTTACCTTTCTCAAGTTATATTAGATTTTGTGACTGGATGGATGAAAGAGTTTATGGTTCTAGGTAGTTTTCTATGATTTGGTGAGAGGTCGATATGTAGAGATGTTGGAAAAGAGTGATCTAAAGGTTTTGTTCCTTGTTGTTCACAAATTATATGTCTATGATAGAACTTCTTTTGGTGGAGTAGTTTGTGAGATACTACTTATTCTCTATCGATTGTTATTGTTCTTCATGATACTCATTCTTGGAGTTAACTGGTTGATTAATCAAGGTTGTGATCATTGTTCTGATTGTTGGTGAATAATTTTCATAATTTCCTATGTGGATCTATGCATGGCCAACTTTATTTTTTGGATAGGTCCTCGAGAAATAATTAAATTTTCCATTTTTTTTTGGGTAAAGGCCAACTGGGTCTAACATGTTTCTTAGGATATGTAAAGCTAGTTGAGGGAAACCTATTGGTGGTTTTATATAAATTTAGGGCTTACACTCATTTGGAGGAGTTAGGAAAAAGTCTAGAGGAGGGATAAATAGCACAGAAGCTGCTAGAGTAGAGATTTGAGACTTAGGAATATCGGAAATATGTTTGAGTTGGATTTTATTGTTAGGTTTTCTTTATGCCTGGCCTAAACCTAGAAGGCCTTACAACCCAGAAAGTATAAATAATTTTTTATTAAAAAAACTTTTTTTTGGATGCAAATCATGTTGTTGTTAATTGTACCTTGTTGAGTTCCACTATGGTTTTAACTACTGTAAGGATTTGACATCTCCTTTAGGGATTCTTTTTCCTTGATGGCATTAGTTGGTATCATAACATTGTTTGATCTTGTTGTGGTGGCTACCGATCTTAATTATGGACTTGTGGTGTTCATGTGGCATTGTTGTGAGGTGGAAGAGGTTGGATCTGACTTGGATCAGTAAAGGAGTTGCACAAGGTGGCCGGAACGAGGTTTTTGATACTTGTTGAACTAGGGTTTTGCAAGGGTTAGGATATTGTCTCTGGTGAATCAAATCATCGATTTGAGGTAGTTACATCTAATATTTAGAAGGATACCACCAAGAATGAATCCTAGGTTGATGGAATAGATGAAGGAAGATCTCCAAGCTGAGATTAGGAATAAGATGACCGGTTTAAGGAATGAGGTCATGGAAGGTATCAGGAATGTTGTTGTTGGATTACGTAGGAATCCTAGATCTGATGATAGTTTTGAGGAAGAAACAAAAGGATTTGGAGCTATAGATGTTTCTATATTTTTTGGGAGTGATGGATCTGACTGGTTGATGAAACCTATAGATAGACTTGGTGTTGGTTATAGGTTGGAAGTATGTAATTACTCAAGTACTTTGAATCTTGAAGAACTAATTGATTGGTGTAGACGTCCAAAAATATTAATATAATTTTCCCTCTTATTCCTCTAACTATTTAATTTAATCAATTAAATAGTTTCATTTGCTAGTATTTATCAATAGCTTAAATACCATTTTAATGTATTTCATTTAAATACATTTGTCTCATGAAATTCCCTTTTAATAAATTTATATTTATTAAATCCTCCATATTCCTAATTCTTCTAAACCATGATTTATTCAAATTTAATTTGAATTATAATCTAAATCCTAGCTAGGAACCTATTAACCCAGCCTAGAGACCTACCCTAAGCCTACCCTATTCCTACCCTACTCCCATCACCTCATTTCCTAAGCATATTTCCCCACCTAACTATCCTCTGATCATGCTTAAAGGGTGATTCCTAACCCTTTTAAGGCTAATGGAATTCTCACCCACATGTGGAAATTATCTCCAAAATGGGCACCCATTCCTCTTAAATTCTTCTTACATATTTGTCTCCCACTTGGAAATATTGAGCCACTCAACATTTAATGCCAAGTATGACTCAAAATCAGCCATCCCCTCAAGCCTATGTGTCCCTTATGTGGCTCTTATGTGGATGCCACATAGATGCCACATCATCCAAGCCCTCTTCTTCTCCTCCAAAACTCTATAAATAGAGGTATTCCCCTCTTCATTTTTCATCTCTCATATTTCAATTGTTATTATGCTAACTTAGCTCTAGATTTCATGTTTTCATATGCTCTTAGTTTCATGCTTGAATCATATAGATATCACATGCAAGGCTTCAATTTGGTTAAAATGAATCATAGTTGAATAATATTTGTTACTTTGCATCTTTCATAGCTTCAACCTTGCATAGTTACCATATCATCTTCATAAGCTTAGAATATCATCTTGAAGAATATTTGAGACTAGTTCTTCATACTAGCTCTTGAATCTCTCTTCTTGCTTATCAATATTGCATTGCATTGGGATCCATTGCATTTTGTGTTTTTGAGAGAGCACACCCACATCCCATCTAAAAGAACAAATCAAATAAGTAGAATAGGGTGCAATCTACTTGTTTTAGTTCTATTTGATGTTATGATGTTGTCTTTATTGGTTTCTTTGTTTATTTCATGAATCATGTGTGCTAACCCACTAACTTCTCATGTTTGAGCTTGCTCCCAACAGATTGAAAATTTCACCATAATACATTCTGGCACACTCAGTGGGACCGACGTCCCTAAATTTTTCTAACTTCTAGTCTTATTTCTTTCAAATTTCACCAAGCACACGGATCAGCGTCTGCGTTTTACACAGAGGGGTCTACGCAAATGCTGGTTCTCACTAAACTGTCATTCGGTGTCTGCACTGAATGAGTGTCTGCACACTGAACAGGCATCTCCACTTGGAATTCATTGTTGAAGATTTTTCCAAACATAATTTATTATTTGTCAAGATTTGTTGTGTTTCCTACTGATTTTAAGCATTTTAGCATACTATTTTTTAGCAGAGATCCAGTTTACAAGCAATTATAATGCTAAAAATTTCATTTAAGGAACAAATCTTGATAGCTTATTAATGAACACTAGTTTTTAATTATTTGGATAATTTGAAATGGCTACGTTTGATAGGATTAAAGGCTAAGAGGGAAGAAAAATTAACTTTGTTTGTTGTCTCTTGCTGTCTTTTTGTGCTTGTAGTTACAACGGCATCTGCAAAAATGTTGGTTCATAGACCAGCATCTGCATTTCACAAACTGACATTTTCACTTAACCGACATCTGTGATTCATAAACTGGCATCTCTGACTAGTATAGACATTTTTTGATTTTCTATATTTTCTGGCCCATTTTTCTGCATTCTGTTATTTTTAAGCTATAACACAGGATCAACGTCTGCACCCTAAATTGATGTATATGCTCTGAAAAATTTGTTTTGATCATTTGCTAACAATTGTCTAGTGGTTTTTTGTATTTTCAATGCTTGCCAAAGGGTTAAATTGAAACTATTGATCAGTTGTTTTGCAGCACTGCTTGTCAAAGACACAACTTCAAAACTACTCACGTTTGTCTTGCCGGTTACCTCACATCAAAATCGACCAAATGATCATGTTCATGTTAATCTTTTTTTAGGCACATAGCATAATTAACTAGATTTATTTGTCTAATCCAAAGCAAGTGTTAGGGGATTACGCTCTCTTCCCTTTTGGGAATATCAAAAACCTAGACACACTTGCTTTGTGTTAAACAATTGAATCTTTTTGGGAAAGAACAAACTTTGTCTTGCATGTTTGGGAGAAAATGACATTGGGTAGGAGAGTATGTTGTTTTCCCCTTATAGAAAATTAGAAATCTAGACCCCTCTCATCCCCAATCCATGCTTTTTAAATTAATCCTTTAGATGGGCTTGTCGGTCAAGGAAAAAATCTCCCTAGAATGACCCACGTGAGAACAAGGTGTAAGCCACACCACTCTAACTCATGTTAAACAAATTTACTCTTTGGGATTAAAGCCTTGGGAGTCAATTGGAATTTGAGCTTATACTCGACTCTTGTCTAACTTAAGTGTGGCCTCGTAGTCTCAATCACATTTATGTGACCACTTTTTTGAAGACGCTCTATGGGGCTATATGCCTGAATCACACTTGCATGGACATAGAGGATACAATTGAATAGAGACACTTACTAAAAACTCTAGGCATAGAAGCTACCTGATTCACCTCCGAATGGTGACTTGTCATAGTCTGAGGGGAGGGAAGAATCTCCCCCCAATATCCCCATCATATGTGTCCCAAGGTATTGTGTTGCAAAAGAGATCTTTGTAGCACCAAAACAATGCCTGGAAAAAGGAAAAAAACAAGGGCGCCCTTTCAGGGGTGACACTACTGTGTGAGCTGATGGACTACCAAGCAATGGGTCTATAATATTTCATTAAAGCCAATTCCTTAGGTAGATGTGTACTTGAAGTGTTTGAACAACATTTGCAAAATCCAAAACACAACAAAATACCCAACATTCAAATTTGTCATGTGCTTATATCCTTCAAGGTTGCTTTGTCCCTTATTGGATTGTTTTTAGACACATGCTTGTTATTTTCTGGTTTGACTATGCTAAAATTGGTTCTTGCCATGGAACAAATATGTTGAAAATCAAAATGAGATCTAACTTTTGCCAAATTATCAAGACAACATTCCTTTGCAAAGATTACCTTGAGCTCTAATTTTTAGAATTTGGTCTTTTATGAGATATGTCCTAAAACCTCCAACTGTTCATCCAAGATCAGATCTATTTATAGGACATGACCGATTCGAAGAAGCATAAGAAGGTAAATACTCTGTTACCACCCATGCAAAGAGAATAGAAAAACACAACCTGAGAGGCTACCAAGTACCAACACATCATTGATTCCATCAAAAAAGAGATTCATAAATGGGAAGAATTTGACAAAGTGATCTACAACAACAAGGTTTCTCATTTCATGGGAAAATATCATCTAAATATGCTTTTGTTGGATTTGGGCAATATGACTAGTCGGTATACCATGACAAATGAAAGTTCCTCCTCTTCTTAAGCTCACTTAGCTTGCATTTTTAGGACCTCCCTTAGGTTGTCATCTTTAGAAACACATCATACACTCATCCTAGCATAATCTTGCATCAATCAAATCAATCCTAATCAGCCTAGCATTGATCACATCCCTCACTTGGTATTGCATCCCATTTTGTGTTGCTAAAAACCTACATCTTACTCAAATCCCATCCTTGAATGTCCTTAAACTAAGCATTGTTTAGGATAATTGCCTTTGTCCATTGCAACCTCATCACCCTAATAAAAAGGTTGGTTCGCATTAACAAATAATCTCATCCGTCAAAGACCACAAGTCTATCTTAGGTAGATAATCATATTCACTTGATCTTACATTAGGGAAAGTAACCCTTAATCTGTGCATGCACCAAAGTCATCCTTAACCCATAGGAGCATATTCATCATCTTAAACACATCCTATTCCTGGCATCATCACCATTAGCTTCCTAGGAACATCTTTGCATTACATCTTGCATCTCATATTCCCTTAGGGTAGTCATTTCATGCCACCTATGACACGAGCCACTAAGAAGAGGAAGAACATGGACCCTAATCTTGTCACTAGCTCATCTAATCCTATGACTGACAATACTAATGCCATGGTTACTTATGCGCCTTAGCCCTATGGTCAAATTGAACATATCTGGGTAGATACTAATGAGACACCTACCATGAGTACCATAGAGACATTTATCAATCATCCAGGATATGTCCACATGGTGAACGCCATGAGTGGACGTAACAATAATCAAGTACTTTTGGACATTCAGCAACAAATACTTCAAATCCTACCTTGGATTATACCCACACTTCTCACATGACCTATGGCACTTCCAAGGTAATGTCCTCATCCTGCTAGAAATGAAGTTTTTGATCCACTTCAACGTGCCCTACAGGTGGGAACTCTTTTCGCACAAGTAGTCCAACCTTCCATCCCACCCTCCATCATGCACATGATACCTTCATCTACCTTAGGAGCCCTGCCTCTTGATCCAACATCAACAGCACAGGCAATACCCCCCATCACTATGCAAGCACCTCCTCAAGTCACATCCACTCCACTTTTGCAAACATTCCCAACATTTGTGGCACAATTTCCACCACCACTAGTCAGCACACAACAAACCACCATTCCAACCATCCCTACTCAACCCATTCAAAGTACAAAAACTAGTTCATGGCACCAAAGCACCCAAGTCTCCATGCCTATTCTTCCTTTCTTCACCATAGGCATGCCACCTACCAACCCTTATTTCCACATGGGTCCACTTTCCCCACCCCACTAGCAACACAACCGCAATGTGTGACAACTATTTTTCCACAAATGCAAACCAATCCAAATCCCCCCATGTAACAAATCTCCACCAATCCCTTCATCATACCCTAAATACTAATCCAGCAACAACAAAAACAAACAATCCAACAACAACAACAACCTATTCGACATCAACAATCCATCCAGCAACCATTCCAACAACAACAGCCACAATAGCAAGTTACCAACTCAATCACATCCCAAGCACAACAGCAATAAATCAACCCCTTCAAAGCTACACAGTCCACCCTCCAAGTTGCTCAGCAACCACAACCACAAATGTAGGGGGCAAATCCCTTCATGGCACAACCACTGCAATAGTTTGCTAATCCTTTCATCCAACCCATGCAGCAACAACAAACTCTTTCCGCTAGTTACTTAGCCATGCCATCTTCCGCTGCATCACAAACGATTCCACCTCCACAAAAATTTAGTGTTCCCACTAGGGGCATTCTGCCCCAAAAATCTTATCCTCCACACCATATAGGTGTGCAACAGGGTCATCCCACCTATCCAATGCCGCAGCAAATACAAGCATATTTCCAGCAGTTGCAACAATCTTGTCAAGCGCTGACACCTCCTCCATTGTAATATTCCCCTCAACCATAGCTTCCACCACAATAGCCCATATACATTGACCAACAACCATCATATCAAACACCATGATGTCCCCCACAAAATCCTTCATATTCACCATTTGATCCATATCAGGTTTAAGGAAACTATGTAATCATGATTAACAATCCTCCCCCACAAATCAATCATGAATGGGAGGAAATGAAGAATTCTCTCAAGGAGCTAAAAGATGGGACAGAGGCTAAAACATTCAAGTTTAAAGAGGTGTTTCCTTATCTGTTTGATCAATCTATCACTTCCATACCCTTCCCCAAGCACTTTGAGACACCTAAATTTAATAAATATCAGGGGAAGGGAGATCCCGTGAGCCACGTGAAAGAATTCTAGATGGCATATCAAGAAGTGTCCTATAGCGATAATTTCCTCATAAGACTATTTCTCAAGAGCTTAGGAGGAGCTTCTCTTGAGTGGTTCTACAAAATCCCCTATGGTATAGTCTCTACTTTCATTGAATTATCTCAAATGTTTGTGGCCCAATACGCACATAACATCAAAAATGAGCTCTCACTCCTTGACCTATGCAATTCCAAACAAAAGGGAGGAGAGAGCTTGGATGATTATCTTTAGCATTGGCAAGGGCTTACTACAAGGTTGTCCTACCAACCCCCAGAACAACATCTTATCTAAATCTTCATTAACAACCTCCATCCTAAGCTCACCTATCACATGCGCATGAATTGCATACAAACTTATCAAGACATTAGGATCAAAGGTATGGATCTTGAACAAGGTCTCATAGAAGATGGTGCCATCAAGCACTACAATGAACCCCATCCCGAAAAACATAAAAATGATCGGTCACAGTACTCGAAGAAGAACAAGAACATAGTAACTGACAGAGCCACTAACACCAAACACGTTCAGGTTGTGGTAGCCAATCCTAATGAACCTACCAAAACTTATCAGCAAGCACCACCAATGTACCCTCAACCTCCTCCCATGTATCAATAGCACAATCCCATGTATTCCCAACTGACTTACCTGCAAAACATGCACCCTCAAGGTGCAACTATCTATCCCCCTCTAGGAACATCATATCAATACAACTACCAAGGTCATATAAATTAGACAAATGCTATATCAGTCATGCATGGACAACAAAGACCTCTCACTTCAAATGCACCACAATGCACATTTACCCCTTTAGGTAAACCCATAGATTTCATCTTCCACAAGTTGGTCCAAGCTAACCAAGTCATGTACCCAAAAATGTATCCATTTGATGGCTCAACACCTAAGCTAGCCTGGTATAAAGACAACAAGTACTATGAATACCACCATGTTAAGGGGCACACCACTCTCAAATGCATGAAGTGAAAACATTACATCCAGGATCTCATCGACTGCAAAGAGATCAAAGTGGACTCGCCTGCCCAACCATCACCAAACACGGGCCTTAAAATTTATCAAAATGCATTCCCTAAACACAGTTTAGGCATAGGCCCAGGCAATCCTACTCAGTCCTCTGATCAGGGGAAGGGTAAGAAAGGATAAAACACCAACAAAAAGGATTATACAATTGCATATATCAACTACAATAATCTCATCGGCTGCATATCCCAAGTCCACTCCTCTATCAATGTCATCCATATCAAGGGTGTGGATAACCAATGCGCAATCACCACTCATAGAGGCAGGATAGTAGTTCTAGGTGTCGGTCCCACCCCATCTGCTGGGACCCAATACAACATTTTGGAACATCTAGGGAATACTCTAGCCCAAATTTCCATCCTGAATCTCCTCCACACTTCACCCACTTATCAATAGATCCTCAATAAAGCCTTGCAACAATCCCATGTTCCTAGAGACATCAACCTCACTAAATTCCAGAACCTTGTCGGACACCTATCTACATCTTGTGGGGTCTCCTTTAAACCAACAAACGTATATGACAATCTAGAGCATACTTGAGAAGGCACCATATCATTGCCCATTCAAGTGGGCCCGGTTATCCAGTGTACATTATGTCATGTTGCTGATCTTGACCTTCCCTTCAACATCCTCCTTGGATGCCCATGGATTCATTCTATGCAAGCCATCCCCTCTACCTACCATCAATGCATCAAATTTCCATATAACGACACTAAGATCACCATCCATGTAGATCCCAAGCCCTTTGCATACTGCAATGCATTGGAAACATCCTTTCCTCATTCCAATCACTGTCCCGGGATCGATATTGGCACCTCTGTCGCCAATTCATCTTGAACCCATTTAGACCTAGAAACAATCCTCTCTTCCACCTTATCCACAGTCAATATCAACAACAAAGGCTGTGGCGAGTATAGTTTATCTAATGCATTCATAGTTGGAGCACTACCAATTGATCCACACACTCAAGGCCACTGACCTAATCTAAGTAAGACAGAACCATAGACGACCAAGGTGCTACAATTTAGTTCTACCACTTTTATCTCAAAGGGTACTTTGACTAGCCAGGAAATGACACCAAACATCAACCAATGGCTCTATAAAGATCCACCACCCAAGGACACAAGTCACCTAAATTACTTCAAATATATGTACCCCACAACTCACAAACTGGTGACAGAAAAATGGAACTACCAAAGGAGGTGGCCTTGGTTATGAAAAGAAAGGAATGAAAGATCCTATTATACCTACCCGACTAGAAAAGCACCTAGGCCTTGGCATGGGCTCTGACACGAATGGGGGCATGAATGAGAACATCTTTGCCTCTTGTCCAGCCCTAGGTGAAATTGCTGACATCAAAGATATCCCAAAAGAGAAAGTTGTGAGAGCCTATGATGATGTTTTTGATGATGAAACCTTCCTAGGAAATTCTTTCCTACACCAACTTTCCATTCTGTTCAATGAACTTCCCCTCTGCCATCCTAAACTCATAGACTGGGACCAACCAAGTGTTGTGCACGTTGATGAGTTCCAAAGTGAGGATGCGCTCCTAAGATTTATGGGAGCAATTGAGCAACGCAATGACTGGGGCCAAGAATTAGCATATGTCTACAAACTAGACCCAAAGGTATGCTTTGGGGAAGAGGAGAACTTCAGCCGCAAAAATGAAGAAGGAAACAAAAATTAAAAAGAGAAAAATTGATCCCCTAGAGAAAACCCCTCTGGGATGCTATTTGATCATAAAATAGTAAAAAAAAAAGGTGTATCCCTTGGTGAAAACCTCTCTGAGGTGCCAGAAGATGAAGATTCTCCTCTTCCTTTGATCCGTGATTATAGGCCTGAAGAGTCATCGATTCTCATAGAAGAAGCAAAACCTATCAACCTAGGTACTAAAGAGAATCATGCCATAACATACATAGTAGCATCTCTAACTGAAGCAGAAGAAAGTGTTCTTGTCACTTTATTGAAGGAATCCATCAACAAATTAACATGGTCTTACTCCAATATGTCGGGATTAGACCCCAACTTTGTGGTTCACCATGTTTCAGTGGACCCAAACATCAAACCTGTCAAACAAAAGCTCAGGAAGATGCACCCTAAAGTGATACTACTTGTCAAAGAAGAGCTTGAGAAGTTACTCCAAGCCAAGATCATCCACCCCATTGACTATTCTAACTAGATTTCTAACATGGTGCCCATCTCTAAGCCTGATAAATCAATCAGGCTATGTATAGATTTCAAAGATCTCAATAAGGAATGTCCCAAGGATGATTTCCCCTTGCCAAACATAGACATGATTGTGGATCTCACAGCAGGACATGAGATGTTTTCACTCATGGATGGATTTTCCAGATATAATCAGATCCACATTGTAGAAGAAGATCAACTTAAGATAGCATTCACAACCCCCTGGGGCACCTTCTATAACATGATGCCTTTTGGCTTGAAGAACACAGGGGAAACCTATCAAAGAGCCATGACTTTCATCTTCCATGACATGATACACAAAATTCTTGAAGACTATGTCAATGGTATCTTGGAAAAATCAATTAAGAGGGAAGATCACCTCAATGTTTTGGAGTGTGTCTTTGACAGAATTGGACACTACTACTTAATGCTCAACCCTAAGAAGTGTATCTTTGGGGTCACATCAGGAAAACTCCTTGGGTTTATTGTATCCAGATGCATTGAAATAGATCCAAAGAAGGTACAAGCTATCATAGAAATGCCTCCACCAAAAACACTATGACAACTGCATAGCCTCCAAGGAAAGTTACAATATGTGCATTGATTTATCTCTCAACTAGCAGACAAGTGCCAACCATTCACTCATCTCCTGTGAAAAGATAACACATTCAAGTGGGATCCTCAGTGTTAGAAGAGTTTCAACAAAATCAAAGAATACTTGGCTAATCCACCCATCTTGGTACCACATGTACCTAGCCAACCACTCATCCTATATATTTCTGCTACTACCACAACACTAGGGGCACTCCTTGCTCATCTAGATGATGAGGGTAAAGAAAGAGCCATTTATTACATCAGTCAGACTTTAGTAGGTTATGAACTCAATTATTCACCTATGGAAAAAGTATGTTTGGGAGTGGTCTTTGCCACTCAAAAAAATTTCCACTATATGCTTAGTCATACAACCAAGCTCATTTCAACGGTGGATCCTCTCAAGTATCTACTCTCTAGGACTACGCTCATAGGTCGAATGGAAAAATGGGTTATGTTGCTAAGCAAGTTTTATATTCAATATGTAGACAGAAAATCCATTAAAGAGTAAGTCATCGTTGATCAGCTAGCATAAGCGCCATTGGTAGATGCATATCCTTTGGTCACAGAATTTCTAGATGAGCATTTTTACATGATAGAGGAACAACCAACTTGGAAACTCTACTTTGATGGGTCCTACATAGCTCATGGTGCAGGGGCAAGAATAATTTTTGTCACCCCTCAAGGTGATTACATCCCTATGTCATTCAAATTGGGATTTCCCTACATGAACAACATTGCAGAATATGAGGCACTAATTGCAGGACTCTGCATGGCTATAGAATGGAAAATCATAGCTCTAAATGTCTTTGGTGATTCCCAACTCATCATCAAACAAGCTCTTGATGAGTATCAAACAAAAGATGACAAATTGATGCCATATAAGCAGATGGTTGACAAGATGAAAGAACATTTCCTCCACTTGTAGATAACACAAGTACCATGCTTGTAGAATAAGGCTACTGATGCAATGGCCACAATTGGCTCCCTCCTAGAGATTCCTCATGAGTCTATGCAATATGAATTCTTAGTTAAGAAACTACATGCTCCCACTTATGATAATGATGAATCGAATTGCATATGTATCTTGGTTGTTCCCTAGTCCCCGTGGTACCATGATATCCAAGATTACCTATAAAATGGTATCATATCTCCTCATTTACTACAAACCAATGCCAAAACTTTATTCATAGAGCTTCCCGATACACCCTCATAGCCAACACCCTTTATCGTCGAGGTTATCACAACATGCTCTCTAGGTGTTTAGATGAAAACAAAGCTGCCCAGGCTTTACAAGAGGCACATGCTAGAATCTGTGGTGCCCACACGAGTGGCATGGTCCTAGCCAAGCAACTTTTATGCACAGGATACTATTGGGCTACAATGGAACATGATTCTTGTGAGTTCATCAAGAAGTGCCTACCTTTCCAATAGCATGCTAATCGGATCCATGCTCCTACCTAGGACCTCAGACCTATTGCACCTCCTTGGCCCTTCTCTTGTTGTGGTTTTGACCTTGTTGGTAATATTACTACCCTCTCTTCTGAAGGCCACAAGTACATAATCACAACAATAGAGTACTTTACAAAGTGGGTTGAAGCAATTCTTCTCACCCTCACTACTGATGTCTAGATATCCAAATTCATCCTCTATCACATTTTTTGCCACTTCGGCATACCCTCCACTATTTTTACAGATCACGATACACCATTTGAAAATCAACATGTCAGTAATCTCTGTGCACGCCTCCATATCCATCACCATTTCTCTAGTCCATATTTCCCTCAAGGTAATGGTCAAGCTGAGGAAACTAATAAAACCCTCCTCAAAATCCTTAAGAAAGTTGTCAGTGATACTCGTCGTGACTGGCATCTCCATATCAATCCCTCTCTCTGGGCATATCGCACTTCCTACCGTACTCCTACTGGCACTACTCCCTAATCCCTAGTCTATGGTGCTGAAGTAGTCTTACCAATTGAGGTCAAACTACCATCCCTCTGGGTATCACTGAGAGGCCTGATTGATGATGAAGATTACCGAGTGGTAGGACTCACACAGCTTGATCTACTAAATGAAAAGTGCCAAAAAGCCTATGATTACCTGATTGTCTACCAAAATAGACTCAAGAAGAACTATAACAAGAAGGTCCACCCATGATAGTTCTAGGTAGGGGACCTTGTGCTAAAGGAAAATTAGAAAGTGGGTATTGATCGGGAAAAGAAAGGTAAGTTTGAAGTCACCTGGCAAGCCCCTATGTTGTCACTACATGCTTTGGTTCTGGGGCATATCAACTCTCCACTCTTGAAGGAGAACCATTGAATGATCCTACCAACATCATTCATCTCAGGCACTTCTATGCCTGATGGCTAGTTTCTCATTCTAGTTATCTAAGAAAATCCATAAAAAGTATAAAAGGTCCTAAAGAAAGCACAAAAACAATGTAAAATAGTCCTGAAAAAAAATCTCAAAAAAAAGGCAAAAAAATGAAGCTAAAAAAATGGTTGTCCCAGTGAAAACCTGGCAAATAGGCACTTGGGAAACATCAAAAACATCAAAAAGATCCAAACAAATAAAAAAAAAAAAGAAGAATAAAAAGAAAAATTTCATCCAATGGTCAAAACTTGGCAATCAGGCACCTTGGACAAGTATGCGTGATGAAAACCTAGAAACAGGCATCACATATAGTGGACCATTCCATTATCTATAAAAATCTCATTTCCCCCCATCACCAGCATCACATTTCTACTAACCTTAGCATTTCCCATATTCCCTGGGTGTTCGCATATCATACGCACTAGTCTGAAGTGATCCTCCTATCTCATTTCCTGATCTTTTGTACACATAATCTTGTATATTGTTGTTCATACATGCTACTATCTCAATCCCTGACCTTCAGTCCTATACATATTCTATCTATTCATTCGCTTAGTATTGCTTGTATAGATCTCATGTCCTCAATTGGTATCCTTGCAGAACATGATCAACTTACGCTCTTAAAATCTTAAGTTTTGGCAAGCACCTTTTGATGACATCTTGGCTCCATAGTTTGATCACAATGCACCTTGACCTATCATATTTATGAATCCCATCTTTTTGGAAATGGGTCCTTTGAGGATGTATCCTTCCTCTCATCGACTTAATTCTAGAACATCATCATCTCTGGGTTGTCATAGGAAGTATCCTTCCTCTTGAACTAATCAACCAACATACTAAAATATTGCACACATCAAAAAACATGATTCAATCATATCTCGGTGGAAACATGTGTACATAAATCATTTGTAATTATTCTCTTGTAATTAATCACTTAGTTTGATCCTTGTATATCCATGACATATCTAGTCTTCTTGTCATCACACTAACATCCCAGGTCCTTGTCATGCTAACATTCCCTGCCTGGTCCTTCATAGTCCTCCTATCTAGTTCTTCAGTTGATCGTGACACACAACAAAAATATGGGTCGCATCTCATCCATTGTATCCATCGCATCCATTGCATCTAGTTGTCACATTAGTTTCATCATTAGGTTCAGCATTGCATTAGGTTCATTTTTAGTTTGCTTTAAAATCCATCACTAGATTTCATTAAGTTCTTCATTTAATTGCATAGTTAAAATCATTTTTAGTATCTTGCATAATTAATTCATCTTAGACTCATTTTACATCTTGCATTGTTAAAACATTTAGATTCATTTTACATCTTACATTGTTAAAACATTTAGATTCATTTTACATCTTGTATTGTTAAAATGTTTAGATTCATTTTACTCTTGCATTGTTAAAACATTTGGATTCATTTTATCATCTTGTATTTTTAAATCATGTACATCTTGCATAATTAATTCATCTTAGATTCATTTTAGTCTTAACGTTTAGATTCATTTTAGACTTGCATTGTTAAATCGTGGCATTGTTAACACATTTTGATATATTTTACTCTTGCATTGTTAAATCATTTAGATTTCATTGTTAACTCAGTTAAATCATTATAGTCTTGCATTGTTAAGATTCATTTAGATTCATCTAGCATTCATATACATATTCATAAAACATCAGCATATACCTTGCATACATCATGAAATTACATCACATATCCACACCTGTCAATACATCATATATAGATAGTCATAAAACCATCCTACATACACAATTTGTCATACATATGCATCACATCCTGCAAGCATCAAATGTCAGTAATCATATAGGCATATGCCTCAAAACATCATATATACCAAAGCATGAAAATCATACATCATGAACATCATAGTGTCCTCATCGATCATCATATATATCAAATGTCCATAAGTACATGTGTCTGTCATCAATAAAATACATCATGTACACCTCGGTGCCAATATACATGTACATCTCAAAATGCAAAAATGTGTGTCACATGATCCTCTAGTGAATAATGCTGGTGGCTATGATGAACCACCTCCCTACTCTGGTAGTGGACGTGGTGGCATCCCCACAAATCCCTGAGATGCTGAAGTCCACACTGTACTCTGAGATCGATATCTCTCTGAGTACTCTTGTCTCTGTCCCTCAGGAACAAGTTGGTTATATAGAACCCAATAGTGGGCTGCCTCTCCACCTACCCTAGTCACATCTTAGAGAGCTGCGAAAGCCTCAGCTACAACCTATCCAGCTCCACCTGCAGTGGCCACCTGCCTAGCAATTTCCTACTCTTCCCTATAGGCCTCGGCCTGCCTCTATACAGAATCCCTCTCTGAGGTCAATCAGATGATCTTCTCAGTAGCCTGATCCATCTACTTTGTCAGAGTTCCCAACTAGTTTGTGAGTGTACAAATCTCAGTCCGTAGCTCTGAAGCATCCTATGTCAATTCGACCATGGAGAACTCTCCTGCATCCACCCTACCCTATAGGGTATATAGTGAACCCTCTGCTCTATCATCCTGTGTTGTCTCTATAGTTAGTAACCCCTGTATCTAGGTCATCTCAGTATGCAGGCTCATCTGCAATACCTGTGTCATGCCTAGTAATCCTCATAGTCGTGCACACTCTGTCTGTAGACTTTCTCGCTTTGTGATGATAGTGTCATGAGTCTCTTGTGCTACATATCCTTCTGGTGGCCACTGTGGCATCTGTACCTATGGTAGCACCTGTAGTTCCTGTACCTGTCCCTATCCTTGGGCTGGCACCTGGGGTGCCTGGTCCTGCCCATCTACTAGTGGCCCCTATGGCCCCTAATCTAGTCTAGCCCCTACTTGTGCCTCTGTACGAGGTCTAACCTGTCTCTATGGCCTCCTCCTCTGACCTGCTACCGAGGTCTCCGAGGCATCTCCCATGGCTATCCCATCATCAACATCCATATCTCCAATCGACTGCTCATGAGAAGCCACCTAAACAGGGTCTGTAATTCATATGGACACATGTGCAACCCACCATGTTGCATACTTAGGAGTCATCCCTGCATCTATAACATTAGGTCATGCCACAAAATCTATCTGCACCATCTCCCTCTAGGATTCTTTCACTGTAAGAGTGTCAGTGTATCTCCCCCATGCACCCACCTCCCTGGTGACATGAGGATGTAAGGCATCCTCTGCCACCACCCCTGCTATAGTCTGAACTGTCTCATGACCCTAGATGGTCTGTATCTCTCTATCTAATGGATAGTCCTCCCTAGAAGAAAGCAGTCACTCTGAACATATGACATGTACAAGAAGTCCTTGAATCCATCCTCAACTCCTACCGCACAGTCCATATCTCCCTATGGCTTGCAGAGTCTGTATGAGGTCCAGCAGAAAACCTATACCTCATCAAGCAATCATCACTAGTAGCTGATCTATCTAATAGAGGTATATCTCAAAGGAAGTCTATATCTGCGGGCATAGGGCTCTCCAGGCTATCGTTCCTCTCACACTCTCATCAGCCGAAACATTGCAATGTTCTCCTAGGCCCACATTAACATCAGAGTGACTCCTATACCCATGTTGTGCACCCTACAATACACAGCCATGTGTAAATCATGGTACAACTATCCGAGGACAACGTACCCCAAGAAATAAGTAGTGCCCTCCTCTAGCATCTCTACTAGCACCCAAGACCATCCCATCCCAAAATCATGTCCATCTAGGTTTTCTAACATTCACCCTCCGATCAGTCCCACCAGATATAAGGCTATCCACCATAATATCCTATCAACTGCTAGTTGCCAGGGCATCTAGGTCCTGTATGTGGGAATTTTCCTCATCGGTCTCCTAAAAAAAATCTCCATATAGTGGTCACTATCCTCTAATCGGTACTGAGGAATTGGCCCTTAGATAGGTATCCAAAGGATCTGCCAGATATCCTCGAGTGTAATAGTTGCCTCTCTAGTAGGCAAATGAAATGTGGTGGTATCGATGTGCCACTGCTCAATCAACACGGTCATCATCCCATTGTGCACTCGTAGCCTAGGCCAATGGGGCACATAGTCCAACCTGACAATAGCTAACAATTCCTAGTCCTCCTCTGTGAGTTGCGGCTCCAACTCCATGGTCAGTGACCAATGCTCCCAAGTTCCCAATGGTGGGAACTACCCCTATAACATTCCAAAATCCACCATGTTAGCCCATATTTCTTTTAGTCCTAGCCTAATCCCTCCCATAGTGGGGCATCTTTTCCCTAGGTCTTTTTTCGACCCATCCCTAGCCCCTGCTGGGTCCCTCTATTTCCCTTCCCTTCAGTGCCTGTCCCTTTGGGCATAGAAGCTGGTTCAGCCAAAAATGCTAGTTCATACACTGGCGTCTCCAATTGTCTTCCTTGCAGAAGCAAGTCTGGGTCCGACGTCTTCGAAGATTTTGGTCTGGCACCAATGTCTTTGGAGACACCAGTTTGGGGATCGGTGTCTATGAAGATGCAGATCTAGGGATTGGCGTCTTCGCAGACACCAATTCAAGAACCGGCGTCTCCAGTCCCAAACCCAATTTTCTAGCATTTATTGCCCCCTAACCCATCCCAAAGAATTAAAAAACTTTGACAGTAATAAATGCGAGGCCTCGGTTGACTCACTCACCAGTACCAGTCAGTCCATGGACCTCCCATTGGTGCACACACACTCCCCCAACTGCCCCTTCATCCTCTCGTTAGCCATGATTTTCATTATAGAGCTCAGTTTTCACTATTCACTATTCACAAATAACCTTCTTTAAGCCCCCCAGCCCTTCTTACAGCCCCTGTTTTCCTTGAATTTTTTCCCCACCCATTTTCCTCCCCACTGTGTATCTTTTTGTATAAATCTTCCTATTGTACAACTTAACTACGCATAAAATACCAAAAACATTTAAAAAATCACAAAAAAATCCACAAAATTCAAAAATTTATAAACATTCCAAAAAAATCAAATATTCTCAAAAATTTTGCAATAAACCATCAATTATTTTTTGCATCACTCAGTTTTTCACTTTTCAGTGACGTTTTGACTCTTGCAACTACAATCATGTTTTCAACAACTCAGTTTTGCAACCAATTATCCTTGCTCCTCATCTTGTTCATAGCTTTTTCCAGCGAATACCTTTTAATCAAATCCAATCCAATCTTTGCCCACCAGGATGCATCCTTCTAGCGTCGGCTTATCAAATCCTTTATCACATCAATCTTTAATCATGGAAAGAAATTTGGACTTAATGACCGCTTGGTCACAAGGCCTTCTTTACTGATTTTATCTGTTTGTTTCGGTTTACACCTACTCACCACTACCTCGATCTGCTATATCTTGGTGCATTGTGACTAGTGAATACTAATACATGTATCTTTTGTAGTGTGCTTTTGTTTGAGCATCTAGTCCACACAAAGGAATCTTGTCATCTGTGTTTTCTAACACCTGATGCATACCTCCTCTTGCAATATCAAAATCGGATGTGCTCTCCATATTTTCCACACAAATGGATCTCCAGTGCTTGTTAACTGCATTCTTAGCTGCATTCTTAATTGCATTTCAAAAGGCTTCTATTTATTCCCTCCTCTCTCTTCCTCATGCCCACTACATCCTTTTTTGAGAAAATTCCACAATGTCATCTTCATTGTGTTCTTTTCTCGAGGGGGCATAACCCTGTACCATTGTTGCTTCAGCACGACTCCTAGAAACCCTCTTTGTTTGGGGAAATTCATTTTCTTTTCTTTGACGTAACATCACTTGCGATGCCACGTCAAAGAGGGGAAAAATGTAGATGTCCAAAAATATTAATATTATTATTAATATTATTTTCCCTCTTATTCCTCTAACTATTTAATTTAATCAATTAAATAGTTTCATTAGCTAGTATTTTTCAATATCTTAAATACTATTCTAATGTATTTCATTTAAATAAATTTGTCCCACAAAATTCCCTTTTTAATAAATTTACATTTATTAAATCTTCCATATCCCTAATTCTTCTAAACCATGATTTATTCATATTTAATTTGAATTATAATCTAAACCCTAGCTAGGAACCTATTAACCCAAACTAGAGACCTACCCTAAGCCTACCCTATTCCTATCCTACTCCCATCACCTCATTTACTAAGCATATTTCCCCACCTAACTCTCCTCTGATCATTCTTAAAGGGTGATTCCTAAACCTTTTAAGGCTAATGGAATGCTCACCCACATGGGGAAATTCTCTCCAAAATGGGCACCCATTCCTCTTAAATTCTTCTTACAACATTGTCTCCCACTTGGAAATATTGAGCCAAGAAACATTTAATGCCAAGTTTTACTCAAAATTGGCCATCCCCTCAAGCCTATGTGTCCCTTATGTGGCTCTTATGTGGATGCCACATAGATGCCACATCATCCAAGCCCTCTTCTTCTCCTCCAAAACTCTATAAATAGAGGCCTTCCCCTCTTCATTTTTCATCTCTCATATTTGCATTGTTATTATGCTAACATAGCTCTAGATTTCATGTCTCTTAGTTTCATGTTTGAATCATATAGATATCACATTAAAGGCTTCTATTCAGTTACAATGAATCATAGTTGAATCATATTTGTTACTTTTCATCTTTCATAGCTTCAACCTTGCATAGTTAGCATATCATCTTCATAAGCTTAGAATATAATCTTGAAGAAGATTTGAGACTAGTTCTTCATACTAGCTCTTGAATGTCTCTTCTTTCTTATCAATATTGCATTGAATTGCATTGGGATCCATTGCATTTTGTGTGTTTAAGAGAGCACACCCACTTCCCATCTAAAATAACAAATCAAATAAGTAGAATAGGGTGAAATCTACTTGTTTTAGTTTTATCTGATGTTACGATGTTGTCTTTGTTGGTTTCTTTATTCATTTCATTAATCATGTGTGCTAACCCACTAACTTCTCATGTTTGAGCTTGCTCCTAACAGATAGAAGATTTTACCATACTACATTCTTACAACCCTGTACCATCATTGCTTCAACACGACTCCTAGAAACCCTCTTCCTCTAGGGCAACTTATTTTCTTGTCTTGAACGTAATGTCACTTGTGACGCCACGTCAAAGAGGGGAGAAATGTAGACGTCCAAAAATATTAATATTAATATTAATATTATTTTCCTTTTTATTCCTCTAACTATTTAATTTAATAAATTAAATAGTTTCATTTGCTAGTATTTATCAATAGCTTAAATACTATTCTATTGTATTTCATTTAAATACATTTGTCTCATGAAATTCCCTTTTAATAAATTTACATTTATTAAATCCTCCATATTCCTAATTCTTCTAAACCATGATTTATTCAAATTTAATTTGAATTATAATCTAAACCCTAGCTAGGAACCTATTAACCCAACCTAGAGACCTACCCTA
Organism: Thuja plicata; assembly: GCA_018584345.1. NCBI lineage: Eukaryota > Viridiplantae > Streptophyta > Pinopsida > Cupressales > Cupressaceae > Thuja > Thuja plicata. The sequence continues at coordinate 4,970,594 of MU225022.1, read as the reverse complement.
AGCCTACCCTATTCCTACCCTACTCCCATCACCCCATTTCCTAAGCATATTTCCCCACCTAACTGCCCTCTGATCATGCTTAAAGGGAGATTCCTAAACTTTTTAAGGCTAATGGAATTCTTACCCACATGGGGAAATTCTCTCCAAAATGGGCACCCATTCCTCTTAAATTCTTTTGACAACTTTGTCTCCCACCTAGAAATATTGAGCCACTCAACATTTAATGCCAAGTTTGACTCAAAATTGGCCATCCCCTCAAGCCTATGTGTCCCTTATGTGGATCCTATGTGGATGCCACATAGATGCCACATCATCCAATCCCTCTTCTTCTCCTCCAAAACTCTATAAATAGAGGTCTGCCCCTCTTCATTTTTCATCTCCCATATTTGCATTGTTATTATGCTAACATAGCTCTAGATTTCATGTTTTCATATGCTCTTAGTTTCATGTTTGAATCATATAGATATCACATACAAGGCTTCAATTTGGTTAAAATGAATCATAGTTGAATCATATTTGTTACTTTGCATCTTTCATAGCTTCAACCTTGCATAGTTAGCATATCATCTTCATAAGCTTAGAATATCGTCTTGAAGAATATTTGAGACTAGTTCTTCATACTAGCTCTTGAATCTCTCTTCTTTCTTTTCAATATTGCATTGCATTTGGATCCATTGCATTTTGTGTGTTTTAGAGAGCACACCCACATCCCATCTAAAAGAACAAATCAAATAAGTAGAATAGGGTGCAATCTACTTGGTTTAGTAAATTTACTTTTATTAGGCTTACAAACGGGTTGAGAGTGATGCTCCAAAATGTATCACTCAACCAAAATTCCTATGCTATGAACCCATTCCCTACCTATTCCCTAATGAATGGGTTTAGAGTGATGAAAAAGGCTTGCGAATGGGTTGAGAGTGATGCTACAAAATGTATGATCTTGGGGTTGTTTGGTGTTCCCAAGTTAATCTCCTCGGTCATTTCAATGAGTAATTTTGACTTCTCCTTTGGAGGGGGTATGTATATTCTTCCATCTTCGGGTGCCTCAGAGAGGTTTTCACCCTCAGATACATCCTTTGTTTTTATTTTTTCATGGTCAACTGGTGCCTTTCAGTTTTCACCAAAGGACCTATTCTATTTATTTTTTTCTTTTTTGATTTTATCATTTTCAATTTTGCGACTGAAAGATGGAGTTGACTCCCCAAGATATGTAGTAGCAACAAGGTCAATGGAGAATCCTCTTTTGTGGTCGCTAGATGGTATGCCCTCTCAGAGCTCAAATAATTTCGCAACTACTTCATCATTCTCGAATCAATCCAAGATCGATGGTCTTTTCTCATCCCAATCAATAAGCTCAGGGTAGACTAGGGGGATGTCATCGTTAGTGGTACAGATGTTTTCAGGGCCTGAGTTAATGGAAAAGATATAGATATCAGTGTATTTAGAGTCAAAGTGTTCATGCACTAAAGGTTCAGGACTAGGATCCCAGAAAATTCTAGACCAAGGATCAGGATTGGTTGTGGGAGGAGTGGGGATGGTGTTAACATGTTTGTCTACCATAGTAAGGTCTCCAAGGTCTGGGAAGAAATGGTCAAGCTCATAAGGAATGGAAGTATAGGTGTTCCATTCCCATTCATTTGAATTGGTAGTGTATTCAGAAGGGGGATCCTTAGATGCCTTTTCATCGTTTGAAACCTCTGCATTGTCACATGAGGCCATTTTAGCATTTGAAGAGCCTATTCATAATGGTTTGAATCCAATTCCCAGATGAAGGGGGTGGCCTTTTGCAGCGATTGGTTCAATAATTCCTTGTTTGTGTACTCCGAGGCCACTATGTCCATCATATCCTTTTTTCTACATGAGTGTGAACCCAGGCCCATATCTTTCAACAGGAATCTCAGTGGGCTCCTATTCTTGTTACTGTTGATCTTGAAAAGTCCAGCTGGATGCATTGTCATAAACATGCTCTTTGTGCAAACCTCCCCATAGGGTGAATGTAGGTGAAGGTATAACCTTCATGGTAGTCTTGGGTGGTTTTTCTTGCAATAAATTTGGTTTTCCATAAGACTTTGGGGAGAGAGGAAGCTTCCCAATATGAAAAGCTTGTGCCATGGTATACTCTCCACACCCTTTATCTATAATCTTTAGCTTTCCTTTGATCATTTTTTCAAGGGTGGCTACATCATATTTTGCAGAATTGGATGAAGTGACTTTGTTGTTGGTAGGCACCTATTGTGTGGGCCCTTCTCTTAGGTTGGCACAAATTTGGAAAGGGTTAGGATCACTAGGGATGGTGATTTCAACTCCCTCATGAAAGAACTTCAGGCATTGATGGTATGTTGAGGGAACCACCTTCATGGCATGGATCCATGGGTGTCCTAAGATCATATTATAGGACAAGTCAAGATCTAGGACTTGTAGCAATGTGTTTTCAATAACTGGACCAGTTCTGATAGGAAGGATGATGACTCCCTTGGACGGACATTCAACGTCATCATAGGCCTTTATTGTGATTCTCTTGGAAGGATCAATGTCACTCTCATTGTAACCAAGATCAAGAATGACCTTCAAAGTGCAGATGTTAAGTCCTGCTCCACCATCTATCATGACTTGTCAGACTTTGGTGTTATGGAAAAAAATTCTAGATGGAGAGGGTCATTGTGGCCAAGCCGGTCATGCGGTACATCATCTTTGGAAAATGTGACATGCTGGGATGCAGATAAGTGCCCCATCATGGCCTAAAACTAGTTAGTGTCAATGTCAGTTGGAACTGTGGAATCTTTCAAAGCTTTGTCAAGGACTTCCTTATGCTGAGGGGATGTGCACAAAAAATCAAGGATTGATATTAAGGTAGCGGTTTTACCCAACTGGTCAAAAAGGTTGTAATCTAAAGATACCTTGGGTTTGGATGGTGTGCCAGGCATGGTAATCTTGGTACGACGGGTAGCGAATAAACATTGAGGGTTACTATTTTTATCCCAAAAGGTCAGAGTGGACACATGTGAGTCAGTCTCAGAGAAAAAATTGATGGTATAGTCATGGCTGGTCCGGGTATAATTGAAATTGTTCTTGGAATTTGAATTCAATGTAGAGGCATTTCCTTTGTCGTGATCAACCAAGGGGTTTGTGAAGATAGTATGGTCAGTGTTGGAATATCCCGCTATGGGTTCAACTTTAATCACACCTTCATAAAATAATGTCTTGGACCTTGTGTTTTAATTGGAAGCAAGAATTGGTTCTGTGTCCCTTTGTTCGATGATAATCACAGTCTTTTTTGTCGTCCCACCAAAGGGGTTTTACTACTGGAGGATCATGAATCTTGGTTAATTGAATGTAATTGTTTTTCAATAACTATTGCATGACCGAATGGAGCGGTTCATCAAATAACGTGAACTGTCATTGTGGTCCATCTCTATTCCTCGGGGGTCAACACTACCAATTTTTTTGTGCATTATCATTCATTTGTGTTTGAGTTTGTGTTGGAGCTGGAACTGGAGATGGCACTTGAGTCATTTGCACATTGGTAGCAGTGGGTCCTTTGAGACTCACTTTCTTCTATATCACATTAACTGTCCATGCATCAACAACACCGTCATTGATGACATTTTTATTCTGAGACCAAAATTTCAGCTTGTCACTGAAAGTGCTCATGGTTTGATTGTCCTTGTTAATCTTTAATACTCCCTTTTCAATAAGAGAATCTTCAATGTTGATTCCCTTTTTCTTGAGCTTTTGAATTGTACTCGGTTGTTTAATCTTGAGCTCATACGTCATCTTAGGTACCAGATTTTGGATAAATAATAAAATTTGTTGTTCTTTTCGTACATCAAAAGGACATTGAATCACCAAATTCCTCCATCGCAATAGGAAGGTCATGAAGGATTCTCCAAAATTTTGTTTGGTCATGCATAGGTCAGTCTGCATAACCTCACTTGATATATTGAACACAAAATGAGAGATGAATTTGTTGGCAAGTTCTTTCCAAGATCTTATATTTCCAGGTAGTTTAGAGTACCACTCCAATGCTTAACCCCCAAGGCTATGAGAGAAGAGTCTCATAAGGTATGTGTCATCATGATTAACCTCAATGCAAGATGTATAAAATTCTCGAATGTGATCAATTGGATTGCCTTTCCCTTTGTATTTCTTGAATTTGGGCAAATCAAAATTCCTGGGGAAAGGAGGCATGTAAATGCTTGGATCAAACGGATTAGGACACATGACTCATTCTGTGTAGAGTGTCTTGGTGTCCTTGAATTTCATATCATTCAGTTTCTTCTGTAAGTGTTGGATTTGTTGAAGCATTTCTTCATTCTGTGAAGGCTTCACTACCTTTTTGCATTTATCAGAATGATGTGTCCGTTTAGAAGCCCTTGAATGTTGACTGTATTCTGAGGCCTGATTTGAGTCTGATGATTCAGATGATATATCATGGACTGATGCCACATATTTTCGGGCGTATTGTTGGTGATCTTCCACATGTTGTTGATTTATTGGTGGAGGATTGTATTGCTGACCTTGTGTCATATAATATTGTTGGGAAACTTGATGTTGATATCGGGGTGCATATTGTTGATGTTGAATTTGCACCCCCAGTTGTTGTTGTTGTGACACATTTTATTGTTGTGCAACATGTGGTTTTCATTGCTGACCATATGATTGCTAAACATTTTGTTGTGGTTTTTGTTGAACATACTGGACATGTTGTTGTCTTTGTTGCTGAGCATATTGTTGTTGTAAAGCATGTTGTTGTTGCTATATATACTGCTATTGCAAAGCATGCTGCTATTGCTGTACATATTGTTGTTGGAGAGCATGTTGTTGCTGCTATTGTACATATTGTTGGGTATGTTTTTGTTGTTGTTGTTGTTGTGGGTGCACTTTTTTCACCTTTGAACCTTTCACATGTTGTACAACAGGATGATATTCTTGACCCATTGACATTGTCGGTTGTTGCATTTTATTAGCTTGTTGAAATCCAAGTGGTCCAAGTTTGTCATCAAGATTTGTAGTCTTACATTTTTTTGGTTGTCCCTAAGACATCATGTTAACTTGGGTTGCAAATTGAGGTTGTACTAGTTGCACTACATCCATAGGTGCTACTTGTTGAGCCACTTGGGTTTGTTGCACTTGTTGTGCTGGTTGTGTCACCTTAGGTGGAATTGGCGTAATATCCATAAGGCTCTTTTTCTTTTGTTCTTGTAATGGATTTGATATAGTTGCAGTAATCACATTAGGTACATCAAAAGTTGGTACCCATGGTTGTTCATTAAATGGTCCTTGGGATGTTGTTGCGTTTGAGATGCTTCCAAGAAATGTTGTATGTTCTACCAAAGGAGGACCATTTGGTTGTGTTTCCTCAAAAGTGGGTACATCTGGAATGCCCCAAGGAAATGTGAATGTCTCACTTGATCCTTTTGGTAAACGATTCTTTAAATCAATCCTCCATATTCCTTTAGGACCTTTCTTAGGGATTTGTGTAGCATTTATCATCTCAAGAGGAGGGAGAGCTTCTTCTTCAAACAAAGGATTATCCAATGATATATATTTTTCCCTTGGAGGAATATTGATAGTTAAATCAATTCACTGTCATTTTTGTGTTAGCTCCATAGCTGACTCATCAAATGTTTGTTCTCACTTTTCTCTATCCTGCACTATTAGGGCTTGGTTCTCTTCCAAAGTAGATGGTGGGGGAGTTTGATATTCCAGAAGTAGTTGAGGATTTGTCTTCTGAATCACTTTGATATACCATTGTGGATCTTGAGTCATAAGGTATGTTAATGTCTTTTGAATTTTCTTGTTCTTAATGGCCTCATCAATTTCCTCTGTAGGTAAATCCTTTAAGGAAGTGAATGTCCCATGTGAGTCACCAGAATCTGAAGAGGGACTTGAGGTATTGCCTTGATCTTGATTATCTGGTGGTGGTGGAGGAGGTTGGTAAGATCCACAATCCATGTTTGGTATAGGTTGTTGTTGCAAATTATTAGGTTGGACTTGATTGATTTTAGAAAATCATTGGAATTCCTCCTCAGGTGTAGGAGGAAAAATACCTTGGCCAGGTGGCATAGGTACAAAAATTGGGTCAAATTTTGGGGGAGGTCCCCACTGAATAGTGCCAAAGTTTGGGGAAGCATTGGATAGATACCCCATGTTACATAGGTCATTTCTTGATGTAGGCTCTTGAAGGAAGGTGGTATATCTTGGGTCAGTAAAGGTTTGATGCACTCTTTCCAATTGTTTCATGTTGACTGGGTCAGTTTGATCATGATAACCAATACCTTGTCTTGGATCAAAGGGCAATTGTGATTCTAGTTGTTGTGTAAACATTGGTAAAGGAGGATCTTGTTTCCCATTGGATTCTTGAGACCTTGTAAAAACTAGCATGGTTTCTATATGCAAATGCAAGATTTTTTGGAATTTTTGAAATTTTGGGAATGCAATTTTGAAATGCAACTTTGGGGAAAATGCAAGAGACTTATGCAAATACAATCTAAGGATTATGTAAATTCAAGCTAAGGTTTATGCAACTATATTTTTGGATTATTGGACAATAACAATTGATCTTTTGAAAGGAGACAAATCTAGGAGCATAACCTTATGAAATTGGATAAGGATCTTGACTTGAAAGGTAGGATTTTTTTGGAACAAAGGACAAGTTTGATAAAAGAAAAGGCTTAGGTCAAATCCATCATGACGAGGTGGAATGAGACCAAATTGATAAAGGGGTTTGAAATTTGGCAAAAGGGGGATCAAGTCAAGATCCTATTTTCAACATCATAAAGAGAGGTTCCATGATTTGGATACTTCCTAGGATTGTTTGCAAAGTGTTTTAAGGAGGATCTAGGAATGTGCTATGTATGCAATAAGGCTATGTTTAGGACTTATGGAAAAAGGGACTATAATGAGGATTGAAAATGAGGTCTATAATGCAAGGGGTTTTTGATATGCAAAATGCAAGGAAATTTAGGTCATGAATATACAATATGAAGGTTATCAAGCATGCCCAAGGGCTTCAAGTGAAAGGTTCAATGTTCCATATGTTTACTCAAAAGACAAAGGTATTGTGACCCATTTGATTGTTTGAAAGATTGATTTGGAAAAAGTGTTGTTAAGGAGATTGTTTTTAACATGTCTTCATTTTGATTAAGATTTGAACACCCACACAAGACTCATTAGTAACACCAAAATAAAGTAATCTAAGTATAGAAGCAGGTATAGAGCTGCAGAAACCCAAAAACAACATTCAAAAACATCATTCTTACCACCTGTGCAAGAACAGTGACCACCTGTGTAGCTTTAGAGAAACCACCTATGTAGGAATAGGCTCCCACCTTCACAACTTCTGACCACATGTGCAGGTACAATGACCACCTACGCATCAACTGATCAGAAGTGTAAAAATGGCCCAAAAACTTGCAAGAAATAGAGCTTTTCAACATATAAGCATGCAATAACATCAAAATCATAGATAGGGCTCATTAACCATGATATTTAAGTTGATTTGTAAATATTTTGAAAAGATATTGAAACCCTAACTAGCTTGCATGTGCATAGAAATAGTCTCGGATCACCTTGAAGACTCAAAACTGCACTTGATCCTAAACTATGCTAGAGTTCATTTTAAGTCCAAAAATCAGGTTTGCATGTTCATTTTAGGTATTTTGACAACTTGAAAAACTTGAATTTGCATAAAACACTTCCTTTCCACCCCTAGTTAGGCTAGTTTGAAAGTTGCTTAGGGTTTGAATAAGTTTGATAGCATGCAACCCCAGACTAGATTAGATTCATTTTAGGAACCCAAATGTAAATGTTCATGTTCATTTTAAGCCTTGAAAATGAAAATGTGAGGTTCATTTGCCTTATTAGGGTTCATTTACCACACTTAGGGTTCATTGGGATAGATTAGGGTTCATTTTAATCATGAAAATAGAAAAAAGTAGAGGAGGAAGCCCTAAATGAAGAGTGGCTTCCTAAACCCTCAAAGAACAACCCTAAACCCTAAAAATGCCTCTTGTCTGACCAACTACATAGCTAAGAAGCCACCTGCGCAGGTCTAGGTACCACCTGCGTAGCTTCTATGACCACCTACACAGGTACAGTGACCACCTACACAGCTTTTATGACCACCTGCGCAGCTCTCTTCCAGCACCTGAAAAGGACATAAAAACATAAGAAAACTAATTAGTAAGGTTGTTCACGTTAGGTTCACCAAATGTAAGACTAGAAAAAGGCCTATTTAGCATATATAGGGGACCACAAACCCTAAATAACATGCTAACCTAACTAATCTATCATAAAAGCCATCTAAAACAAGGATTCACAAAAGTAAAGCATAAAACTCTAAGAACCCCCTTTAGATGAATCTCCCATGTCCTTCATTCTTCTCCATAATCAGATTAATGTTGGCTCTTTGACAATAACAAAGATTTCACAAAGCCTCTTGAAAGTATAGAATTTGCAAATGAAAATACTAGAAGATAGTGTTCTAACCTTGAATGAGAGAAATGTCCTCAATTTATAGAAAATGAGACACATTTAGGTGAGATTGCATAAAATCAATGCACCAACCAAGATTTTGGTTGGTAGGATGTTTGGAAGAATGAAATGGGGGAGATATATTGAGGAGATATTGCAAATATTTGAGAATATTTGTGAAGCACCTTAATAGGGATGAGAATCCTTATTCAAGGGATATGATCATATGTAGGTGAGATTATGAATCATCAATCAAACCAATAATCCCATATTCTCAAATATTCCTATAAATCAAATTAGATTTATGAAATTATAAGAAATCTCATAAATTTTAAATTAGCTAATTAATTAATAAAATTAATTAATTATTAGAGACTTAGGGAAATAGGGAATAAATAAAGTTTATTTATTTATTCGATAAGGACTTAGGATAAATCATGGGTTATTCATCCAAAGGGGGAAATTAGTGAGAAATAGGTCAAATTGAAGGTGTTGAGATCAAATTGGAAGGATTGATGATATTGATAATGATTAGGGTTAATTCTGAGGGTTCCAGAATAGTTTAGGAAATCACGAGGCATCGATGAACTTTGACAATGCACCCAGATAATGATGATTGGAAATTATTGAAAAGTGCTAATGAATTTTGATTGCATCATAAGATTGAAATGGGGAAACATCGATGATCTTTGACAATGTACCCAAAATGATAATCAGAAATAGTATTGACAATAATGAACAATGCTATTGAATTAAAATTGATAGATTTGTAGCGATAACATCGATGATCTTGGACAATGTTATCAAATGGTTGATTGAAAGGATACGAAGCATCGATGATCTTGGAAAATGCTCCTGAAATGATGATAAGATTGATTGAATTGGAATTAGGGTTTGATTGATTGGTTTGAAATTGGGTTGATTAGGCATTGATGTTCTTGGACAATGCCCCAGAATGGTCAAAAATGAGTCCAGACAATTCTTTAAATGATTAGGAATAGAATAGGAAGGGTTTGAACTGATTTAGAAATATTTGGAATGGTTTAGGATCAAATAGGATTGGTTTAGGAAGGTTTAGGAAGATTCGGGATGGTTTGGGATTAGTTTAGGAAGGTTTTGAAATGATTTGGGAAATGATCGATTTGATAGTGAAAGTAGAATTGTTAGTAAATAATTGAATGATTTTGCAATATTCAATCATTGATGAAAGAAACAATATCGCTATAAATAAAGATCATATAAGTGACATAGAGGAATTATTAGGTCACAAAACAACATTTCAATTGTAGAGCGAACAATGTTAAAACATGTAGATCAGCAGGCTTGAACCATTTTCAAGTTTCTATAGTTATATCTGATGTTATGATGATGTCTTTGTTAGTTTCTTTGTTCATTTCATGAGTCATGTGTGCTAACCCACTAACTTCTCACGTTTGAGCCTGCTCCCAACAGATTGAAGATTTCACCATACTACAATTAGATCCTTGGAGAGTAAGTTTGGAACATACAAATTTGAAAGGTCATGAATCTTTATGGTGGAAATAATTGCAAAAGGATCGAGAAGAGGAAGGTGAAATGAAGATCACTTAGTGGAGGTTTGTGGTTGAAAATGTGAAGAATAATTTCATACCCAAGTACTATGAATTTGATGTGTTCAATAGGTTGCAAAACCTAAAGCATACAGATCTGAGTTAAAGGATTACACTGAAGAGTTTTACAAGGTAACAATTAGAGATTTTCACAAGGAGCTTTGTAAAGAGAAGGTGGCTAGGTATGTGAATTGTTTGAAGTTCAATATTCAAGATGAGATGAGTATGCTGAGGATTGGATCTATCGAGGAGGATTAACACTATTCTCTGAAGGAAAAAGACCATATGGTTAGGATGTTAGGACTATTAAGTAATTAGGGATTCCATGGCACTAGTAACGGAGGATGGTAAAAAAGCATTAAGGTGAAGTGTTCATTTTACACTAGTGTTTGGAGAGTACTATTGCTTGGTTTACACTGAGGTGCTCGGTTAACACTAATTTTTGGTTCTCTATATTTCTCAGTGATGTTTCTCGGTTATGTCGCTCGGGTTTCTCATTGTACCTGAGTGTTTCTAGTCTATTTTTACATGAGTCAGTTGTAGAGAGATGTTCTAGCCATGATTTTTCCCCTTTTGGTCATATTAGTGGTGTAAAATAGTTGGTTTGGTCTTGGTTCCTTTTTTGGTTCATTTTTGTTTGAAGTGCTCTAGGTCTTATATCCCACATTGGTCATGCAGTGAAGAAATGTAACATTTTTATATCCCAGCTCGTAGTAGGTTAAGTGCCGAAAGGAAAGAGCCTATTTGGCTGATGAATTGTCAAATACTATGTTTAGTGGTGGCCAACTGGAAGACAATGTGAATAATTTTTATGGGCCTGTGCTCAAGTTACATGGTCGAGAAGGTGACTAATGGAAGCAAGGCATGCTGACACAATCTGAGGCATCTCAGGTCTCGTTCGATCAGGTGGTAGTGCGGGTGTGACATGTGGCAGGTGTGATAGGTGACAGGCTAGGTTGGATGGACACACAATAGAGATCCCAGTGAGTGAGGTGGTGCCATGTGGCACAGTTGGCAGGATGGTTAGGTGGGACCAATAGATGGATCAAATCACATGGTGACGCGTGGTGGTGAACAAAATATATTATTGAAGGCAGATCGAGATCTAATGGTAATGTGATACTATGTGAAGGAAAGATGCAAGGAGGTTAGGCATCATGTGGTAGAAAAATGCCTGACACGTGTCCAGAGTGGTGACAGGGTGAGAGTGTGGGGCCTGTGCAAGGAAATGTAATATAGGTGGTTCCACGGCCCAATAGAATGATGCCAAGTGGATGTCAATAGAGTTTGACCTGGAAAAGTTAAATTTTCTTTTACTTGGTGCCCGCGTTACTAAAGTGTTACTAAAGTGCATTGAAATCTTTCTATGCATTTTTTCATGGTGGCATGTTCTCAGATTTGTAGGAGGGTGGCTCGAGGTTTCTTTTTTCCCATGACTTTATTAATGTCATCATTTGTTTGTCTAGCATTATATTATGTGGGTCTGAACACATTCAATGCAGTATGGTGGCCTCATGGATCTCTCATCTCATTTTCTATTTGTAGGATGCTTTTGCCTAACCATGAGTATTCTGCATTTATGTGATTGGATCTTTGCTTGTAACTTGTCAGCTGGTTTGTTAGGAAAATTTTTTGTTAATCTTTTGGAGAAAGATCAGATTATGAGATAAGATTGTATTGATTTCTTGGAAGGACAGTTGTCAAGAACCCTCTCCTAGGGTTTTCATGCTTCTACTTATGGCTTTCCTTTCTCGGTATTAGGGGTTCCATTATTTTTGACCCTAAGGGTTGACTCAGAAGTTTGAGTGGCAGGGATATATCATATTTGTATGAAAATGTATTTCATGATAAGAGAGATACTTTTGATCCTTTGCAAGTTATTGAATGGTGTTATCTTCAATCAAATAGTTGTAAAACCTGATTCATCATACTTAATACAAGTTTACTACTCTCCTTGGTGTCTCCTTATGAGTTTTGGATCTTCTGATTCATTGCATTGAATTTGTTAATGTATATATTAGTTTCCATAATTTTTGATCTAGGATCAAAGGAAATACACTTTGGAAATGATATAAACTCATTTAGTTTGTCTACATAAGGATCATATAAGAAGTGTTTAATCTGAGTTTCTTTGTATTTATGGCTATGAATCTTTTCCAATAGGTGGGTTTCTTTTTTCTTTTCAGCATTGAGGAATTACCCAATGGATAAGGCACTGATCAAAATCTTTTCTATTCTTTGTTGATGCATGTCTGATAGAGTTTGGCTATATCCCAAAAATTTACATCAAAATCATTGCTAAATTCTTTCATGTCTTATGGTTGTTGGTTATATGATCTACTTGGTAATAGAGAGTCAATGAATTTCTAGTTAGTATTTAGCACTTTCTTGCCATGATCTATTGTTGTAATCCTGAGTGAATAAGAGTTGTAAAGAGTTTTCTATTATCTAGATTAGGTTTACCCGCCTTGGTTTTGCAGAGCCAGAAGTGCAGAGGAAAGTATTGTCCTTATAGTTTGTCTAATTTTCTTGCAGAGCATCCATAATTGGAGCTAACCACTCCTAACATTGGTCTCAAGTAATAGTGGTAGCTTTAGATAGCATAAATGTTTTAAAACACCAACAAGATGGTGACTCTAGTAGGGAACAGAGTGTAGAATAATGTCCTAACTAACTAGTAAGTTGACCACTAGAAGTATAGAGTACCTTGTGTTCTAAGAGTTCTTTTATTTCCATTTTAATCCTTGTAAGTGTTGTATTTTCCCAATTTGTTGGGTGGAGACTGAGTTTTCTCTGCAGCAATGTTGATTAACATATTTTAGTTTACATACACTTTCTTGATATGAGTCATAGGAACACTAGAGCTTGGGTGAAGAGACATACTAAAGACAAGATGGAGGATGAATTTCTAACTACCTCTAAGGCTATTCATCCAAGGAAAGGAAAGAAAAAAAAAATTGTCCCTCAAAATGAGAGACAAGTGGAGAATACAAGAATAGAAGAACCAATCCAATGAAGTTAGGAAGGTAATGCATTAGAGTATGAAGAGGAAATTGATTTAGGTTTGGGTGCTTATGAATATTATCACTCTCCTAGTAAGAAGGAAATTGCAGAATCTGATACCATTGTGTAGTAGAAGATATTTTTGAGCTGTATAGGAGAATCCATGAACAAATTGTTATCAAACAAACAAGAGAGAAAGAGAGAGAAGATAAAATCAGAGATGACCAAAGTTTTCCTGAGAAAAATAAATGGCAATTGCTAAGGTTGGAGTCAATGAACCAAGTTGATGAACGTAATCAAGTTGAAGATAAACCTATCATCCAACAAGTTCTTAGTACTGAGGGACCAAAAAATAAGGATAAGAAAAAGATGAAAAGTGTTCAAATAGATGAACCTATAACTCACAAGGTTCCATTAGATAAGATGTCCAAGTTGGATACTGATATAGAAAGGGCTAGAATGGAAAAATAAATCATAGCTAAAGAACTTGAAAAGGATGAGTTGGAGGCTATTGCTCTAGAAATGAAAAAGAAGATGGATTTTCTTAGGAAAATTTTTAGGCCTAATGGTGCTGATGCACCTACAACATAACATGCCAAAGCATTGGCTTCTCAAGATGACAACCCTCTTCCAAGGAGACCAACTCATGCAGAAAGGTACAAACAATTTTCCTTCATTGATGTTCCTGGTTATCCAAATGTAGTTCCTAATAAAATCAAAGATAAACTTCCTAAGTTTGTTGGGAGTAATGTTATTAGTTGTGAGGAACATTTGAAAAAGTCTATTGATATGATAGATGACTATGAGATCATGCATGAGGATCTAGTAATGAATCTATTTGTGCTATCTCTAGTTAAGGATGCTAGGGACTGGTTTAGGTGTTTGTCTTTCGGCTCTATAGGATCTATGGATGAGTTAGAGAGCTGTGTTAAGGAACAATATAGTAATAAGAAAAATGAAGGTTTCATGCTAAATGAGTTCAATAACATCAAGAAACATTAGAATGAGGATGTTGCTGAATTCAATACAAGATTTCAGAAAGACATTCATAAATTGTTCCAAGTTTTAAGGCTTGATGATAAGGTTTTCCTTGCCACCTATTTAAATGCCTTTGATTCAAAGATGGGTTACCTCCTTAGAGATAAGAATCCTACAACTCTCAGAGATTCATATAAGACAATAGTGAATATTGAAAAAATATGAGAATGTAAAGGAATTTGGGTAGAAGAGATGATTGGAAGCATGCTAGGAAAGAATCAGATAGGCGTTATGTTGCTATGCCAAAAGATGAAGTAAATATGAAACAGATTCTAAGTGCTAGTAATGATTTAAAGCCTATAGATAACAAGGCTGTTAGGGTTCTAAATAATTATAGAAAACTTATTACCAATAGTTTCAATAGGCAGACAAGGATGCAAAATTTTCCATATACTACCCAATGGAAAGATGGGAAGCCTATTTTACCACAAAGAAGTGACAAGCCTAATGGTAACACTCTTGATCCTTTACAAATAATTTCTATCAATGCACATGATGATGTCTCATGGTGTGTTTCTCACCAATCCCCACATAGCCCTGATTATTGTGCAATTGCTTTGAACATATCTACAAGTGAGGCACAACAAGGGAGAGAAGAAGAGGATGAGCTATATGATGGCAATAGCTGTGAAATGACTTCTACACTTTTGAGGAGTAAAGAGGAATATGATGAGGAAGAAGAAATGAATGATGACATAAGGTGCAATGCCACAAGGGGTAATGAAACTTTTGCAGTAAGAAGACCCTCATATCAAGAAATTGCACAAATTATTGGAGACATGGTTGCTCAAGTAAGGAGTAACTACAATTTGAGAAGCAAAACAATGGTAAATGTTGATGGTAGACCCTCTGGTGTTTTTGTTAGACAGGAAGAAGTAAATACTAAGAAAGAAGTAGGAAAAGAAAGGCTTGTTGAAGGTATCAAGAAAACAAAGATCAAGAAAGGAGTTAATCCTGATAATCCAATTGTTGTCCACAAGGTAAAAGTAAAGACACCATAAATAAGTTCTCCATCTATTCATGAGGATAGAAGAAAGATTGATCAAAGCCTTGCTACTCAAGTTGAAAATAGGAATGTTGTTAGTTTGAAACAAGACATTTCTGATATGAAGTATATTCCAGTTGATATGGGACACTTGTATTAAATCACAATCAAAATTTCACTCTTGGAGATGATGAGGATTGAGGAACACAAGGAAAAATCTTTAACATGGGTGAGAAACATCTCTTCCACAAGAATACATGAGCATGAAGAAGTTGAGAAATTTGGAAAATTAAAGGATAGATCTAATAACAAAGTGAAATAATCAGAGGTGGTTGTCTCAAATATCCCTCAAGTTTTCTTAAGTAAAAATCATGTGAGCACTTCTTTAGGAGTTATAGATCCTTTTTTATTGAGTTTGGTCATAAATGGTAAGAGGCTAAAGATTTGTATGATAGATTCTGGGGCATCAAATACTATCATGCCAACAAAAATCATGAAGTCATCAAGACTGCAGGTTGATTCTCCTCATGGGAGATGTCAAACAATGGACTCTAGAGAAGTACCTACCATAGGTACCATTAAGGCTATGCCTTGTAGACTTTTTGTATGCCCTGAGAAGATGCTAAAAATGAGTGTCTTAGTAGTGGACATCCCTCCTCAGTATGAAATGATTTTATCAAGGAAATGGAGTGCCTCAATGGGAGGGAGTATTTAGTATGATCTCTAATTTGCTACCTTTGATGTCACTGGTCAAAGTGTGAATGTATATAGAGAAACAAGGACTACTCACATGATTTAGGAAATTAATGATAATAATATGAACTGTTTCTTGGATACTGACATTAGGTTTTTCCAAATCCAAGATGGGAGGGATGGGGTAGAAAATTAGCATGTGTTATTCACTCAAGAACACAATAATATAGTAGACAATAATGACTTGTGGAAAATGTAATTTTATTGTGCAAGCTCAAAGGAAGGAGCACATGCAGGAGTTCCATTGATGACTCCTCGTGGTAAGACTTACAAGTTCTCATTCTCCTTGTTATTCACATGTACTAATAATATTGGATAGTATGCGGCCTTGTTGATTGGACTAAGATTGGTTTCAAGAAAAAAATTTAAGAGCCTCAGGGTGATTGGAGACTTTGAATTGGTGATCTCTCAAGTAATATCTAAATATGCTTCAAAAAATAAGAGACTAAGGCAGTATAGGAATGTTGTATGGGATGAAATAGAAAATTTTGATGCTTTTGGTATTGACTGGATGGGTAGGAATTGTTGGCCAAACTTGCTCTATGGCCAGGTGATGTTACCTTTGTAGGAATTTATAAGATTGAAGTTCAATCCATGCCTTCTATCCTAGACAATATTGAAATTTGGCAAGTTTTTGAATATGACTTAGATATTTTGAGATTTTTGCATTATGAATCAGATTTTGGAAACAAAGAGATGGACCTCAGTGGGTATGTAGAGACTATTGATGATAGGTATATTGTTTTTTGCAAAGAGGTCATGCAGCTAAGGTCAAATAGAGTTCCCAAAGGATTGGTTGTGCTTGAGAAATATTTTGATAATAAGGATAGGTCCTATTCAACAAGGACTGTGAACAAGTCTGAGAGCTTGGAAGAGATAAACTTAGGAATCAATCAAGATCCTAAAAAGGTATATAAGTAAGAAGTTGTCCCCCAAGCTTAGATATGCATTGGTAAATCTTCTTAGGAAATATAGACATGTATTTTCATGGTCTTATGATGACTTAAAGGCATACAAAGAAGATCTTTTCCAACATGAGATTCCTTTAAAAGAAGGCACAAAGCCTTTCATACATAAATTAAGACCTATTAATCCCACCCTAGCACCCAAGATGTAAGAAGAATTGAAGAAGATGAGGGATGATATAATAATCAAGCCAATAATACATTCAACACAGGTATCAAATTTGGTACCAATAAGAAATAAAAATGGTGATATTAGACTTTGGGTAGATTTCAGGAATTTAAACATCAATTCATTAAAGGATAAATATGAATTTCCTAACATGGAAGCTATGCTACAAAGATTCACTGGATCAGAGTTGACGTCTATGTTGGATGGATTTTTAGGGTACAATCAAGTCATGGTTAAGGAATTAGAGTAGTTCAAGACTGCATTCACCACACTATGGGACACTTATGTGTATGTCAGATTGCCTTTTGGTTTGACAAATACTAGAGCAACATTTAAAAGAGATATGGATGTGACATTTAAAAAATTTATAAATGATTTTCTAGTAGTATACCAGGATGACCTTACTACCTATTCAACAAAAGAGGAACAATATTGTGGTCATCTTGAGAAACTTTTTATTAGAGCATGGGAATATGGGGTTTCTTTCAACCCAAAGAAGTGTGTTTTTGGGGTGATAGAGGGAAAGATTTTAGGGAATATTGTGTCTAGAGGCAGAGTAAGGATTGAACCTGAAAGGATAGATGAAATTGACAAGATCCCTCAGCCTAAGAATGTTGAGGGCATTCAATCCTTCTTTGGGAAGGTAAATTTCTTGAGGAGATTTATTACTAACTTTGTTGGAACTAGTTTTCCAATCTCAAGCTTGATGAAGAAAGGAGTCATGGTAGAGTGGAATCAAGAAGCATGCAAGGATTTTTTAGGTATCAAATAAGCTATTAAGTATGTTCCAATCCTTAGAACACTAGATTATGCTAAGCCTTTGCAAATCTTGTCCTTTTCTTCATACAATAGCATAGCTACAGTGTTACTACAAAAGGATTCATGGGGTTTTGAGAAGCTCATTTCCTTTTTCAGTAAGTCCTTGAAAGAAGAAAAAATCAAATATGACATCATGGAAAATCAAGCTTATGCTTTAGTAAAAGTTTTTAAATCTTTTAAGTGTTATTTGGTAGGAGCAGTTGTGATTTCTTATCTACCTAGTGTTGTTGTGAAGGATATTCTAGTCTAGCAAGAGGTATCTGTATAGTCAAAAAATGGAAGCGCTTCCATTTCAAACTTGTTTAGCCTTCTGAGTAAGTGGTTTGGGGTCATGAAAAGTGCCTTGACTAGGTTCCTGATCTTGACATGGCTTCCCCCCAATTGTGCCTTTCTGTCCACCATTTTCTAACCTGATTTCTGCATTCTGGGATACAGACTTGTGTTTTTGGGATTTAGGGACAGGGTCGACCTCGACCCTGACCTAGGATAGGGTTGACCTCAACCCTAACCTAGGAAAGGGTTGACCTCAGCCTTGACCTAGGATAGGGTCAACCTTGACCCTGTCCCAGGATCCAAATCCTGAGAACTTTCAGTTTCCAGATGTCGGTCTTTGCAAAAGTTGTTTCCCACTTTTGGGTTGGTTGTTTTGGGTTCTGAAGCATCGATTCCTAAATTATATTTAATATAGGTACTCTCCTAGGGTTCAAATATTTAGTTTTAATTTAATTATCCTATGTTGGCATCCTTAGAATATTGTGCCCTAGTTTCATATAAAAGGGAGCTTTCTCCTCTCATTTTCAAAAAAAAGCATCATTACGCAATTGAGAAGGATTTTCAAGTGCAATTAAAGAAAGCTAAGGAGAAATATTTCAAGCAATCATCCATCCATTCTCAATCATTCAAGCATCCATTTTCATGAAGGAGATCCATTGGAGTCCATTAAACGATTCAAGCCAAAAAAGTGCCCTTTTGGTGATCTCTCCACCCACCTTCTTCCAAGCCTCTTCCAAATTCAAGAACCCATTCAAGACTTGGTGTTGGAGATCTACAAGTGATTCATTGAAGACATCATACATGATAAATTTTATATTCTAGATCCATTTGATGCATACATACTTGTGGATTCACGGATTCAAATCCGCCGCAAGGGCTTCCATATAAGCAAGGTGAATTTATGTGTTTACTTTATTTATCTCTACAATTTCAATTATATTATAAGGTTAATTCCAAAACTGGGGTTTGACCAAGGCAAACCCCTCCCCCACAACAAAAAAAAATCTTTTTCCTTGTAGGTATAGGTTTGGGACTGTAGATCTGAGACCAGATCTAGATACCCTTTTCAGATTTCTTTTGGACTGTGCAAACAGGGACACTTTCAGAGTTGAGCAGATTGAGTTGGAAAAAGTGGTACAGGGTCAACCTTTTTCATAAGATGACATCAAAATGGAAAAATATTTCTGGGTTTTGTTTGTCTCTGTGTTCTAGTTCCGGATCATACTTTATTTTTTCTAGAAACAACATATAGACCTCAAAAAATATCATTCTTTGATCTACACTATTTTAAGGTTGGTACTTCATCTAGTCCATTTCAATTCCTAGAACTATCATATACATTCCTTTCTAAAATGGGAATTTAAGATCTTTCCTCTTTGCTCTCATTTCCAAATGATTGATTCATTTGTGCATTGATCCTTTTTGGGTTGATCAATTTGGATCTTTCATTTGTGTATTTGAGGTTTAAAGGAACATCTTATCTTCCCCACACATCACACAAACATCCACATTTTCAAATGTGACATCTTTTCAAATTTTACACATTAGTAACATTTTTATATGTTACATTTTGGTGAACCCATGATAGACAACACTTTCTTTTTGGTGTTAGATTTGCATCTTGTATTAGATCTTACATGCATTTAAAAGTAGATTTCTTTTATGCTCTTGCATTGATATGTCAAAAATAAATAAAATTCACAAATTTCTTTACAAAATACAAAAACATTTACACTTTTCATGCTTATAGATTTCATTTGAATGCATTTGGATGTATTTAAATCTATTTTCTATGCATTTCTT